>CM032228.1:242030000-242050000 GCA_019009955.1 Riptortus pedestris
ATTAAGCACACCAGTCTTGTCCTGTTTGTAACAAGCTCATGTGTGTACAACTTACGGCATAGGTGTCATGTATGACACAGCCTTGTTGTTCAAAGGTTAATACTTACCAAAAGATGCATAGTAGAACAACAATTATAGAAAATCAAAAGTTTAACAAGATTGGTTCTACAACATTTTATGATCCGACTCCACCTAAAAATTTTAACTGATGATGTCATCACAAGAGGTATTTCCATGTGTCTCACGATGTAATAGTTCATTGAAAACCATATTTGGTGTTTAACCTTGGCATGAAGTGGTTCAGGATATAACAACTTATAGTTACTATGACATGAGAAGGAGTGGGGGGAAATTTGAAAATTCAAAATGCCTCCAATATTATGCGGCGGATCAAAAAAATTGTATAGAACCAATCTTACCAACAAATGTAATGTTCAATAAATGTTGTTATGTACATTATTTCTCTATATAACATATTAACCTAGATATTTCTATATTTTAGTTTTAGGCCACCAATAAACCCCCACTCTTGCTCATGTCATACTAACAATAAGCTGCTACATCATGAACCACTAAATTCTAACGTTAATTACCAAAAACATGGCATCATTTTTAGTTTTATTTAAAACCGTTATATGTCGAGTTTGGTAACGATTAATCAAAAATTGCGACAATTAAGGGTCAATCAGACATATACCATATTGTTACGTTTTATTACAAAACCAGTAATAAACGTTGTTAATAAGAGTTCTTTTGGATTGCAAAATTAAACACACACAAGTTTCACAGTTTTTCACTGCACGATTTATTTCACAATGCACAATACTCTTGGTTAATTATTACTACTCACAGTATTACACTGATAGTGTCACTGTTCTTCAGATTACACAGTCCAATAATTCACTCACGGTCTCTGAAATTCACAAAAAGACGGCACTGCACTGTCCTTTTCTTCGCGGCACAGCACTGTCTTAAACACGGCACTAAACTGTTACTTACAGTCACGGCACAACACTGTTCTTCACGGCACCACACTTTACCGCACTGCACTAAGTCGCACTGTAGCGCTGAACATCCCTCGAAGACCGTCGAGCGTCAACTGAACTGAGGTACTGGCAGGGTCTCTTATAAATGCCTGGAGAAGGGACTAGGCAGGAAGGTCTAGACTAGAAGTTCCAGAACTTCCTGGAAGGCCCTAATTAGATCAAACGCACGGCTCCCTCTCCTTCAGGCAATCTTCCACGTATTAATTTTTCGAAACAACACGCTCACACACACACACACACACACATATATATATATATATATATATATATATATATATATATACGTATATACACTTCACTAAATCCATGCCCTTTTTGACAGCGTACGTTAACAATAAGCCAATAAATCAAGTAACGTCTTAGTCCTAGCTTAAATGCCAATTATAGTTTTCGATACATCTTTACCATATGAGATAAGTGCAAATATGTTGTGCGATGACGTTTTTAACGATTAAAGTGTTATACTCCTGAAAAGGAATATGGTATGAAGCATATTATTGTTTTGTGATTACGTGTTATACTATTTCTGCAAAACAAGTTTTGCTTCACAAAAAATACTGTTTAGTATATATATATACTAGCGGACACGACAGACGTTTATTCAGGCCTCCCTTAAAACCCCCACTCCCGTTCGAAAATAACAAATTTAATATAGCTTATAATTATGGAAGAGTTAGTGCTAATTTACATATAGAGTTTTGTTAAGTTCAGTTCAATCGTTAGTGCCCAATAAAATTGTTGGCTCCCACTTCAATTTTCTAGTGTATATCTCTTTATACTTTGTTTTACTACAAAAGTGAATATAACAATAGTTACTCTAAATAGCAAAATAAACAACTTTTATCCTATGCATATTTACCGAAAACCAATAGGAAAAGAAATATCGCTATTTTGAATTTTAAGCCTCCCTTACAACCACCACTCCTGCTCCATCTTCCGGGCTGATTGGTGAATCTAAACCATCCAGGGCGCCACCCAAACGCATACAAAAAAAAAATCATTCAAATCGGTCCAGCCGTTTAGGAGGAGTTCAGTGACATACACACGTACAGTAGAATTATATATATTTATATATTGAAGGAAGGCAACTTATGATATCCTTAAAGAGTTGCCGACAGGTTTCTCTCGACTTTCTATTGTATGTAAACCTAACTGCTATCTTCTGCAATTATTGGATTTGTAACACACACTTTAAAATTTTTCAGTTAAGAGTTTACAAAGCCAGACCTATCAGGTAGTGTTTGTCTATTTCATATACTTTGACCGTTATTGGCGGCTAAGCTGTCAGGTAGCTCCTTCAAGTTGGTACCACTGCGCCGGTCACTAATCCTTGAGGTGCTCCAGGATAAGCCAAATCCAAATCCTGGATTACTGTTTCCGCTTAATTGAATGGCTGTCGCAGAAATGACCATTAAACTACCAAATACCACAAATACCAATAACCAAAAACAAAAGAAAGTCCGTCACGCAGGGGCTGAGTCAACTAAGCAGATTTTTCTCGTGATGCTTAACAATAGATAGATCTACAAACTGGTTACACAATAGCCCCGTCAACGTCTAGTGAATAAATACAAACTATAAAAAGACACCTCCAGACGGGAAGCACCTGAAACGTAAACAAACAGGTGTGCCAACCGACTCTCAACGGGAAAAATAATCAATTACTTAAATATATCACATGGTATTTATCTCACATGGTAAATCTAGAGTGGCGAGTTCGATTCTCGCCTGGGCAAAGGAAATTATTCAGTGACGAAATTCATTAAATAACGTCCTAAAATCCCACCCTGGCTAGAAAAGGGTGGTAACCTGTAGGTAACCCGTCACGATTAGCCTAAGTTGCAAAAAGTGGACGTTAATAAATAAATAAATATATCAGAATATAACATATGAATTTGATAGAAAACTATTTACTATATCTAGTACTGTAATTTATAATGAATCAGAATAATTTTAATCTCGATCAATCAAATTTAAGTAGTCCAAAAACTAAGAGGGGGAGGGGTCACCAGAACATCTATGCATGTATCTCGTATAAGGGTTCTTTGAAAACATTATTTGGTATATAATCTTCGAATAACGTGGTTTATTACATAAGAGTATTGATTATTTAACATGAGTAGAAGTGGGGATTGCTGAACGCTGAAAACTGAAAAAGTCCGTCACGCAAGGGCTGCGTAAACTAAGCAGATTTCACGAGAGCCGAGCCATTCAAGGAAACTAGCTTTTGGCGGGAAAGTAAGTCTCGTCCGTTAGGCTCCCAGATTTAATCAAAATGCAAATATCTCGGTTAATATTCAAGATAGAGAAAAAATATATATACAACAATATTTATAGTAAATTTAATTTAATAGATTGCTTCTGTAAAATGTTTTGATCCGACGTATAGTAACGGAGATATTTCGAATTTTCGAAAATCCACCCCTCTAAACCCCCCCCCCCTCCTACTAATCCGATTTCAGCCGTTAACGAACTTGATCTTTCTTTTTACATAAAACGACTAAATATCGAGTTTGGTAACGATTAAGTAAAAATTGCGACCACTAGAGCGGTAACAGACAAATATATATACAGATATATATACAGTTTTGAAAAGATCTCATTTTCGTCATCTACTAGGTAGGAACGATGGACATTTGAAGAAAAATTTAGAAAATTCCGTCATGAGTACAACCTCAATAGCTGATTTCCCTTAAGGGACACAGATTTCCAAAGTGATAGTATGACACACTGCTGATCCCATCTCACCATAAGTCGCTATTTCTAAACTATGCTTTCTTCTAAACAGCTTTTACTTTGTGACATATATGCAAATGCGTTTTGTACATCCCCCCCCCCGCCTTCTTTATTTCTTTGAATACTAAAATTTGAGTTATTAAAGTATAAATTATTCTGATTCATTATGAATTGCACTACTAGATATTGTAAATAGCTTACAATAAAGTTAATGCGTTATATTCAGATATATATCAGAAATTGTTTTTTTTTTTCCGGTGAAGAATATGTCTATCTATCTGTTCAGCTCTGATTGACTGGCAGGCCTATTTGTTTGGAATTGAGAAGCCGTTTCCTGGAGGGATTTTATTAAAATTAACTGAAAGATTTCTCATTACCGTTTGTTTTTACTCGCCGTGGTGTTAAGTGTTTGTTAGCAGTATGTAGATTTCTCTATTGTAAAACTTCACGTGGAAAATCTGCCTAGTTTACGCAGCCCCTGCGTGACGGACTTTTAATGGATAACTCACATCAAGAATAGAAGTAGAGAAGCTTGTTAATGAAGATTTCGTAAATGAAGCTTCTGTATATTGGCGCACAATAATATATCAGATAAAAATAAATTAACGCAGCGCTAGAGAGGAAGAAATTTAAGAATTTCATTGTAATCTTCAAAACGAAGTAGACGATAAAGGTTGTAAACGGACTTACATTAGGGGATTGGAATGCGAAAATCGAACAAAAACGAGCGAGGAAAGTGCACAAGAAGTTTCGGATCTGGAGAAATAAATAAAAGAGGGCAGAGATTTTACAGAATGTAACAAGTATTATATTGTGAACACCTTCTTTCAAAAACAAACCGATATGAAATGGATATGGATATCCTCCAATGGAGAAACCAAAAACGAAATAGATTTCATCCTAACACATTCAAATAAAAACACGATAAAGGACATTGAAAACATTTCCGAAGTGAATATTGGGAGTGACCACAAGCCACACTCTATCTATACACATTCAATGAAAAGTTCAAGCCAAAGCACCAAAATGCAAAAACTTTACTACAAGACTGTTAAAAGAACTTAATTATGAGGAAAAAGTAAGGCATATGGTGAAAATTATCTTATGATCCGGATAAGGATCACGAGTATATAACCAAGACTCAGAATACTGCAATAGCCGAAATTCACAATACATTCTCTATAAAGAAAAAAATCACGAAATTTCCCAGCGAATATAAAAAACCTTTTACTCAAGAGGAGAAAGCTTAAAAATATTGCAAACAGGAAAATGTAATACCCAGAAATTTGCAAAACAATAAGAAAGAAAATTGAGGCATGGCCGCAATAAATAAAGCAGGTAGAGTTGGAATTAGCACTGGAAACAGGACGAAAACTCAAGCAAACCCCCTCAGGGAGGAAACAAATTCGTGCTATTAAAGATAAAAGGAATACAATTCTTGCAGACCAGCAAGAAATTATAAGAAGGATTCAGAGGTATTGTTGCAAAAATTAAATACATGAAGGATTAGCAGAGAGAGAGAGAGAGCCGCGTATTTTAGAGGTGCGAGGGACATGAAAGGAGCCAACTGATTAAGATTAGTGGCGCCGGCAGCATATAATTAGTGCCACGTATGTTCCAGGAACGTGCCAAGCTCCTTTTGACCATTCTGTTTGTTTGCCGACAAGCTCTATATAATGGACAATGACGGTGCCCGAGTTTTAGTTTATTCTCAGCTGTCTTGATGATCACATCAGTGCGTTCAGAGCTTCAGTGCGTTCAGAATGCAGTGCGGTAAAGTGTTTTTATAAGGAGAACAGTGTTGTGCCGTGACTCTGTAAGTAACATTATAGTGCTGTGTTTAAGACAGTGCAGTGCCGTCTTTTTGTGAAGTTCAGTGATCGTGAGTGAATTATTGGACTGTGTAATCTGAAGAACAGTGACGCTATCAATGCATACTGTGAGTAGTAATTAACCAAGTGTATTGGGCATTGTTAAATAAATTGTGCAGTGATAAAAACTGTGAAACTTGTGTGTGTTTAATTTTGCAATCCAAAAGAACTCTTATTAACAACGTTTATTATTGTCATACCTCTCGGTGGAGACCGTCGTCACTGGCTGATGGTTGAGTACCGCTGGCAAGCGCTTTCGATGCGATGGCACCATCTTCAAGCCTCTCGATAGGTGTACTGAGTTGGTTGTCCGTCAGGTCCCACTGGTCAGTGGGTTTTATGCTCTGTTCACCGCATTACTTGTTTAGTCAAACCCACTGACTGAAGGACAACCAACTCAGTACAACTATTAACAGGCTTGAAGATGATGCCATCGCATCGAAAGCGCTTGCCAGCGGTACTCAACCATCAGCCAGTGACGACGGTCTCCATCGAGAGGTATGACAGTAGTATCATTTATATTGGCGGTTCTAACCCTTTATTTGAATTACAACTTTTATTACTGGTTTTGTAATAAAACGTAACAGTATTATGATAACCTTTACCATGACATCCCTCATCATACAGAAGTATACAGACGAATGGATGCCAGAAAACGAAGCTATTCTCTCACATGAAATAGAAGCCACAATAAAGAGCCTAAAAGACGGGAAAGCAGCAGGTCTGGATGAGATCACAGCCAAGATGATTAAAGTAGGCAGTGAAACATTAAGCAAGTTACTGATGGACAACATGTTAGAAAAAATGCCTTTTCCTGCAGAATGGGAAAGGCTCTCTTGCTATTAGTACACAAGAAAGGTTGCTTGAAGACCTTAGATAAATATAGACCGCTATCACTAGTGGGATGTACAAAACCTTTGCCAAAATAATTTATAGTGGAATAGACAAATCTCTGGAATTAAATATCCCCAAACATCAGAAAGGCTTTAGAAAACGTTCCTCAACATTAGCCCATATATATATTACAAATAACTGACAAAAAGAGCTAAAGAACATAGTTTTCCTTTAAGTCTTCTATTCTTGGACTACGAAAAAGCATTTGATTCTATTACTTGTAAGGCCTTTAAAACACAGTAATATCAGCAGAAGAATAAAAAATCTAATAATGAAGATGTATTTGCATTCTCAGGAGTTTTCCGGCTTCGGAACAATGCAGTAGAAATAAAAATATCCAAAGGAGTCAAAAAAGGCGGCATTCTATCTCCGAAAATATTTATAGCTGCCTGGCAAGATCTAATGAGTAGCATGGACTGGGAAGGAAAATCTATAAATATTAATGGAGAGTGGCTTAAACATTTCGAATTTGCAGACGGCATGGTTCTAATTGGCAAAAAATATTGAAGAGGTTCAGGAAAAGCTGAGAGAACTAATTCAACAAGGGAACGAAATCGGACTGAAGTTAAACTTCAATAAGTGCAAATACATGACATTAAATACCGATGGGGACTTGGAAAGATAGATGGCTTAACAACAGAGAAGGTGTGCAGCTTCAAGTACCTCGGTCAGCTGATTACACCTCAAGATAATAACTTGGGGGTCAGCATGAGATGCTCAGCTGCGTGGAAAGCTATTTTCAGATACAAGCATCTGTACAGATCAAATACCACCAGGGAGCTAAAAAGAAAATGATGGAAAAGCACAGTCCTACCAACGCCGACCTACGGGTGTGAAATATGGCCAGTCAACAAAAGCACAATTAGAAAACTCTGAGTTCTATAGCGAGGGGAATGGAGCGCTACATAATACATATCACTAAGAGATACAAAAAGTCTATGAAGTGGATTTGAAAAAAAAACTAAATTTCCTGACATAGCATGAGCCATAAATAAGAGAAAATGGACATGGGCAGGTCACCTGGTGAGGGAGTATAAAGATAAATGGACGAAAATTCTTATCAACTGGTACTCTTGGATCTACAAGAGGACCACCAACTCGATGGGCTTTGGAGTTGAGGACTACATGTGGCGGGGCAACATGGCAGAGAGTTGCTCAACAAAGAACAGAATGGAAGACTCTTGGAGAAGAACAGTAGTCGGGCAGGATTAAACCTGAAATAAATTAGCAGATCTTCGCACACGAAAATCACAAGGAACCAAAACCATAAGGTCAAAAGACCTCAACTTTAAGTTGAATTTGTACTATAATTATTCAAATGGGGAAAAAGTCCGTCACGCAGGGGCTGCGTAAACTAAGCAGATTTCCCACGTGAAGTTTTACAATAGAGAAATTTAACGAGAGTTGAGAAGTTAAGGAAACGGCCGAACTAGCTTTTGGCGGGAAAGTCACCCGCCCGTTATCCGCCAAGATTTAATAAAAATGCAAATATCTCGGTTAATATTAAAGATAGAGAATAAATGTATATAACAATATTTATAGTAAATTTAATTTGCAATAAGATTGATTCTGTACAATTTTTCAATCCGACGTATAGTAACGGAGATATTTCGAATTTTCGAACATCCTCCCCTCTAAACCCCCCTCTCACTGGTCTAATTTCAGCCGTTAACGAACTTGATCTTTCTTTTTACATACAACGACTAAATATCGAGTTTGGTAACGACCAAACAAAAATTGCGACCGCTAGAGCGGTAACAGACAAATATACAAATATATATATATATATATATATATATATATATATATATATATATATATATACAGTTTTGAACGGACCTCATTTTCGTCATCTACTAGGTAGGATCGATGGACATTTGAAGAAAAATTTCGAAAATTCCGTCATGAGTACAACCTTAATAGCTGATTTCCCTTAAGGAAAATCTGCTAAAAATGTACTGTATCATCTCGATCTGTAATATTTATCCATGTAGAAATAAAGGTTTTATTTATTTATTTAAAATAAATTGATAAATAGAAAATAATTTATGGAATCAAAAAGTATAATTTCATTTGGAACATGAGGTTCATTAAGGACAAAATTTTGTATGTTGGAAAAAAAATGAATACTATTAGAGGTGGAGATGCTCTCAGTATTTAAGCAGAAACCAATGCGTGTTTTCTCGTCATCACATGTTGTTAAACAACAAAGTTGCAGCTTCATATTTCATTGGACAGAAAAGGGCAATACAATGCCTATCCTCCTACTGTGTTGTCAGGTCCCACAGCAAATATACAGCTGACAGCAGTTCAACTCTCAGGTACACGTCTGATGAAGCCCCCAACAGTTGTAGTTGCACAGGCAGTTGCACAACTTCAAATTCAGTGGAAAAATCCACAACATAATAAGATCCACAATGAGATGTTTTCAAGAACATTGAGACTACTGAAGTACCTCGTCTGGTGACTATCAGCCGATTTCTGCAGACAGAAATGGAGATAGAACTTTCTTGCATGGGGAAAAATGAATATATAATGTATTTAGTAAGATATAGTCCCCTAATGTTTACCCATTAAGTTTAGTAGCAGCAATTTTCTTCAGTTAAAAATAGGCTACTTTCTGGCGGAAGGAGAATTAACATATATTGTTATTAGAAAACTACTCTAAAATAAAAAAAAAACTCTAAAATAATCATTCATTTGTTTGTAACAATCAAGTCTTGTGATTTAGGTATTTCAGTCCGTGCCACCATGAGCTTTGAGGAAGTCAGCAATATCTTGATGACCACGTTCTATTGAATTGCGGTAGGGAGTGCGTCCCCACTGATCCTTGCAGTTGATACAAGACATCAGTGTATCGACTGCATGAAGTTGTCCATTGGAGACGGCATAATGCAGTGGAATCCAGTTTTGGTTCAGTTTCATTAACGTCGAATAGGTTAGGATTATTTTTAGAAAAATGAACTATTGCAATACATGAATCTGACGCAATCGAGCGCAGTCGACCTCACAAGCCTTCTAGGCCCATCGGAATAGAACGTGAAGTTAACAGTGCATATTGTGACTAGTAGTGAAGAATAATTTATCAAGTGTGTAAAAGTGAGTAGTGATCATAAAATAAATTTTTTAGTAATAAAAACGTTAAAGTTTGTCTATTTAATATTGCAATCCAAATGAACACTAGTAATCAAATTTTATTATTTTTGTAATAAAGTTAACAATATGTTTATTGGTGTAAATAGGGTGGGGTATAAAATAATTATAATTAAAAAGATTATTTATTTGTTTGTAACATGCAACTCTTGTTATTAAGGCATTAACTATTTCAGTCCGTGCCACCATGAGCCTTCAGGAAGTCAGCAACATCTTGATGACCACGTTTTATTGCATTGTGGTAGGGAGTGGCTCCCCCTTTATCCTTGCAGTTGATACAAGCTCCCAAGTCGACTAGAATCTTAGCAGAATTTAGCTTCCCAAACCAAGCAGCAACGCTGAGAGCTGTTGATTTCTTATCGTCAAGATAATCAATGCCGATGCCCTTCTTAACCAGCCACGGAATACAATGTACGGCATTTTTAAAAGCGGCCTCGTGTAGCAGAGTGCTATGATAAGAATAGAATTTCTGAAATAAGTCCGCTCCAGAATCGATGAGAAAAGATGCTGTGGCAAGATGATCCTTTATCACAGCATGTCGAATGGGTGAGAAGGTGACTACATCCCTGCAACTGATACAAGACTTCAACTTTATCAGTGTATCGACTGCATGAAGTTGTCCATTGGAGGCAGCATAATGCAGCGGTATCCACTTTTTGTTGTCAGTTTCATTAACGTCGAAACCTCTTTGGACCAACCATAATATTGATTCCTGAGCTCCGTTGGCAGCTGCGGTGTGTAGCAGATTTTCGCGGCGGAAGTTGGCTGGTTACTTTTTATCGCCAACATCAAAGCAGATTCTCCACGTGAGTTCTTACAGGAGACGCACGCGCCCAACTGTAGCAGCGCCTGTAAGGCGTCTGGTTTTCCAGATCTGGCTGCGTAGTGCAGTGGTGTTAATCTCTCGTCGTCGGTGTAGTGGACGCTGAGTCCTTTCTTTTCTAACCAATGTATTGACGGCACGGCACCAGCAGCTGCTGCGAAATGGAGAAGATTGCTGTGGTTATTTCTATAGGTTTGTTTAATGTCTTCTCCGAAATTAGTAAGAAGGTCTGCAACTCTTGTCTCGCCTTCTTCTACTGCCTTGATAAGTTCTACGCCACGGGAATATAAATCTCTGTCATTCTCTGTGCTCCCCTGAAAAGGAAAATGGAGAAAAATTACTTAAGATATATTGGCGTATCTAATATAACGAAACGTATTCCAATTTTGATTATGTGAAATATCAGTAGGCATTTACATGTGTTTTTTCATTAATGTTGTAGAACTACTCTCGTCTAACAGGAATGTCCAAGAGCGGTTATCCAAGGCCATTCGTACTCAATTGAATTATAGATGAAGAAACAAATTTATTGATTAGCATAATATTTCTTATACATTTTATTTAATGAATTTTCATTGAAGTCAACCACAAGCCTTAAAGATAAAGCTTTAAACCAGAATCCTGCAGTTTTACTGTAAAAGAATTATAACCCTCCACTTGTGTCGTGGATGTAGAGAAACGTAGCTGGTGACGACGGGTCAGAATGACCCAGGGCTTAGTAACCAATAATGGCCTTCAATAAGTTAACTACTGAAATAAAAGTGAAATATAGAATCCTTACCATTTGTAGAAAGGGAAGCAGGAGACAGATCAAATATATCTTCAATTCTGCCATCTCCGGAAAAACCTAAAATGAACATGACTTAAAGAAGATAGAATCTAATATTCAAAATACCTTATTAAGAGTGGGATTGAAAAACGTTATATAATCAATGTTCTTCCCAATTTAATTTTCTATAAATATTATTTTATACACGTCTTCTCTAACTAAAATGTTGAGCAAGATAATTTTTTTTCCATTCGGCCTTCAGTAATCACGCTAGTAGTTGAATCGGGGGTTTACTGGATGCTTGAATAGAAAGTCCGTCACGCAGGGGCTGCGTAAACTAAGCAGATTTCCCATGTGAAGTTTTACAATAGCCAAATTTCACGAGAGCAAACAGTTAAGGAAACGGCCACCTAGCTTTTAGCAGGAAACTCACTCTCATCCGTTATACGACCAGATATAATAAAAATGCAAATATCTCGGTTAATATTAAAGGTGGATAATAAATGTATATAACAATATTTATAGTAAATTTAATTTGCAATAAGATTGATTTTGTACAATTTTTCGATCCGACTCATAATAACGGAGATATTGTGAATTTTCAAAAATCCCCCCTCTCTATTTGAGTTACGATAAACGTCTGTCACGCAGCGGCTGCGTAAACTAAGCAGATTTCCCGCGTGAAGTTTAACAATAGATAAATCTACATACCGGGAACACAACCCCACAGTGAATATTAAGTGACTAAATACAAACGGTAATAAGACATCTTTGGACGGAAAGCATCTTAGATATGTAAACTAACAGTTCTGCCAACTTCATACAGGAAAGAACAACTATTACTGTTACATATCTGAATATATATATATATATATATATATATATATATATATATTATTATTATTATTATTATGGGGGAGGTTTATACTCAGTGAAAACTGGAGTAAAATCCATATCGGGGGAAAATCCAACCGATATGTAGTTTGTGAGTGTGACATGTTATGGGGAATTTAAAAATTTTCGCACGATTCTAGCAGTATCAAGAAGTACCCCTTGCTGTGCTTCTTTTATAATTGCTGTTGGCAGTTTCAAGTTCTTGGTGCCTGCTATCGTTGTTTTTGGCACTAGTCCATTTGAACTTACTATAATAGGCGTAACTATGGCAGATTTCAGTTTGTATACCTCTTTGAGCTCGATAGCCAATTTTTGATATTTTCTTAACTTTTCGGCATGGGATTTTCGAATATTCTCATCATTGGGCACTGCAATGCCAATAATATCAGCAGTCTTATTGATCTTGACAATAATGAGAATATCCGGTTTGTTATGGTGCACAGTATGGTCAGTTATCATCGCTTCATCCCAATACATCTTTATATTATCTTTTTCCAATAATTTTTGAGGAATATAGCGATAATAAGCGACCTTCTTGGTTACCATGCCGAATTTCTCTGCTAGAGCTTGATGGTATACTTTTGCCACGTTATTGTGCCTTTGTAAGTATTCGGACCCAGCAAGTATTTCAAATCCAGCCGTAATATGTTGAATGGACTCATAAGCTTTGTTGCATAACCTACATTTGTCCAGGACACTACTGTCCTTGAGGATATTACGTCCGTATGATCTGGTGGCAATCACTTGGTCTTGGATAGCTGAAATGAAACCTTCTGTTTTTGAAAACAGCTTTCCAGACGTCAGCCACGTGACAGAATAAGCCAAGTCTACCTCCGAGTCATAAAGGCGACTGTAGTAACGACCATGAAGTTCCTTACTTTGCCATTCTGAAAAAAAGTGGGATTCATCTTTAACTTCAGGATTGTTACTACATTTCAAGTTCAAGGCCGTAAACCCGTCATCAAGTTTAACTATTTCTTTGAAGACGTGGCTATCATTCGATCTTATGTAATGTCTCAGGTTAACTTGCTGAGACCGACATAGGTTTCGGATGTTGAGAAGGCCTCGTCCTCCTTGTTTCCTCGATAAATACAGCCTGGCCATAGATGAAATCGCATGGTGCACTCTGGCTTTTGTCATCTCCGTTTTTATGAGTCTATCCAACTCATCAAGAGTAGTGTCAGACCATTTTATTATGCCAAAACTATAGATAAGAGATGGTATCGCCCATGTATTAACTGCTTTTATTTTATAGCGGCTTGAAAGATAGCTGTTAAAAATAAGTCGCAAGCGCTTAATAAATTCATTTTTTAATAGGTCTTTTACATCCTTTTTCACTATTTTCAGATGCTGTTGAAAACCAAGATATTTGTATGATTCAGTCCTTTCTAGTTCGTGAATATAGGTTTCATCAGAAACTATTATATTATCTGTAGTCATTTTCTGACCTCGTGAAATATGCAAGACAGCACATTTATCTAACTCAAAAGACATACCAACAGAATCACTATAATTCTTTATTATGCCTATCACTCTTTGCAACTGGGTAGGTGTCTTTGCATATAACTTCAGGTCATCCATATAAAGGCTCTGACTTACTTTAGTTTCTTTTTTACCTATAGAAATTTCGTAACCGTATTCACTGTCTCGAATTATTTGGCTCATGGGATTCATAGCTAAGCAAAACCACAAGGGGCTGAGACTGTCACCTTCGTAAATACCTCTTTTTATTTTAATTGTCTCGCTCTGGAATTTTGTCTTCCCCTTTCCAATGCTAAGCGAAGTTTTCCATGTTGCCATTAAACGTGACACTAAATTTATTGAAAACTATTTACTATATCTAGTGATGTAATTTATAACGAATCAGAATAAATATTATCTTAATGAATCTAATTTAAGTAGTCCAAAAACGTAAGAAGGGGAGGGGGGTCACCAGAACATATTTGCATGTATCCCCAACTTTATTATTATTATTATTTATTAACGTCCACTTTCTGCAACATAGGCTAATCGGGACGGGTTATCTACAGGTTACCAAACTTTTCTAGCCAGGGTGGGATTTTAGGACGTTATTTAATTAATTTCGTCACTAAATAATTTCCTTTGCCCAGGCGAGAATCGAACTCGCCACTCTAGGTTTACCATGTGAGATAAAGGTCAACGCTTTAACTCGCATGGCTAACCTGAGCCCCTCATATCTGAATATAACGTATTAATTTGATTGAAAACTATTTACTATATCTAGTGATGTAATTTATAACGAATCAGAATAATTATTATCTTAATGAATCTAATTTAAGTAGTCCAAAAACGTAAGAAGGGGAGGGGGGTCACTAGATCACTAGAACATATTTGCATGTATCCCCAACTTATTATTAATTGCTATTTAACCGTTTCATTCGATACTAAAGACCATATTACTTAATGGCTGAAGAAATGGAGTGGTTTCGGTGTGGGGGGAGGATGATTTGAAAATTCAAAATATCTCTATAATGAGTTGAATTGAAATATTTTCTTAAAAGTAATGTTGTAAAAATATTGATACCCTATAATTGTCGTTATATACATTTATTCGTAACTGATATATTAAGAGGGATAATCGTTCTTGTTTACAGTCGTTTTACAAACCTCTACTTCTACTCAAACAAATTGTTGCTTAAAACAAACAGTAAGATGAGATCAAAAGTGTATTACAGCAGCACAGAGCCATCCGTACGACAATGCATAAAGCTTAAGTTAACATCTACTAAATTAAAAATAGTAAATATATATGTGGAACATCACCTCGAACTAATTAAGAAGACTGGGAGCAATCTATCCTTGTAATGAAGAGTTCAGTGGAAGAAAGAAAAGTTATGAGTTATAAAGCGTCTTGTAATATATATACTGCATTTTATTTGTTCTACTCATCATAATCGTGGCTGCTTCATAGAGGAAAATGTTTTTAAATAGAATAAACAGTCGAATGATAACTGATTACCCTTATCATATCAGTATATATGCAATAATAATTTATCCATGTTTGAACAAAATGCTACTAAAAGGTACCCTATAAATGCATTATTGTGAGCTGTAAACAAACTTGGCGATAACATTTATAAAACTGAGCTCCTTGAAAAGGTGGTAAACCTGTGGGGGGATCTAAAATCGGTAAAGCGTTCTTTCCCTATCCTAATTAAAAAAAAGTATGTCACACAGGAGCTGCGCAAACTAAGCAGATTAAGCAGCCCTCGTGAAGTTTAACAATAGATAAATCTACACACTGCTAACAGAACACCACCGTGAATATTGACAAACGGTAATAAGAAACCTTTCCCCTCCCGGCGGGAAGCGTCTCAAATGTAAACAAACGTGTCAGCCAACGGCTCACCGGAAAGAAAAACAATAACTGAAATATATCAGAGTAAAACATATTCATTTTATTGAAAATTATGTAGTCCAAGAATTTAAGAGGAGGGGGGTCACAAAAAGATATTTGCATCTATCTGGTATAATAAAGGTCTCTGTAAAACAATATTTGGTATTTAAGCTTCGAATAATGTGGTTTATTATATAACAGAGTATTTATTTATGTAACACTAGTAGAAGTACTGAAGGCTGAAAACTGAAAAATGCAATTATCTCGGTTAAGCTTACTTTGACAATATTTGTTATTCTGATACCTAGTAAAAAAAAAAAAAAAAAAAAAAAAAAAAAAAAAAAAAAAAAAAAAAAAAAAATTGTCAATTCTATCTGGACAAGTTTCTCGGAACACTAATGAATTCCATTTATTTGCCAGATGTCGAAATTTGAATCTTCATAAAGCTAAATAAAGCGTTTCAGATTTAGTAACCGGAAGTCCGAAGTCATAATTTCAATAGGCATACAACTTTTTTTACTTGTTTATTTGGATTTTAAATACTATAATAAAACAAAAAAAAAATAGCCAAACCACTAACCTATAATACTCCAAAACACGAAACTTATAAGCGGATCCCTAATCCCTTAAAAGTCCAGAAAGGACATTATAAATAAGGTGCCAGCACCCAAAAAGAGTTCTTACCCTAAATAAAAAAAACATATCCGAAGCATACATAACTCACTGCAAATAGTATAACTTAAGAATACATATACTGATAAAAAAATATAATAAAACCCCTCCCCTTCCACTCGTCCCTTAAGGGAAATCAGCTATTGAGGTCGTACTCAAGACGCGTCAGTTCAAAATTATATAGTCTATATATATATATATATATATATATATATATATATATATATATACATACATACATATAGATAGATAGATAAATCTATATATCTATATATTTGTTTGTTACCTAGAACGGTCGCAATTTTTGTTTGAACGTTACTAAACTCGATATTTAATCGTTTTATTTAAAAAGAGAGATCCAGTGGGAGGAGATATTTTCTTATATTCTAAATATCTATATTATATAGAACTAATCTTATTAAAAATTAAGTGTACTATAAATAACTTGATATACATTTATTCTCTATCTTGAATAATTGCCATGATATTTGCATTTTTTCAGTTTTACAAGCAATACTCTATTATATACTAAACCTCATTATTCGAAGCTTAAATACTAAATATTGTTTTCGAAAGACCTTTATTATACGAGATACGAGATCTTGTGACCTCCCCCCGTCTTAAATTTTTATGTCTACTAAATTTAGTAAATTGTTTTCAGTTTTCTTAAAACTTACTGAAAGATTTAAGTTTGCCATTTGTATTTATTCACTAAATATTCCTGGTGGTGTTCTGTTACCAGTATGTAGATTTATGTATTGTTAAACTTCACGTGGGAAATCTGCTAAGTTTACGCAGCCCCTGGGTGACCGGCTTTTTATAATTAGAATAGGAAAAGAACGCTTTACCGATTCTAGGTCCGCCAACAGGTTTACCAGCTTTTCAAGCAGTTACACTTTTAAAAATGTTATCACCACTTTTGTTTACAGCTCACAATAATGCATTTTATAGGGTACTTGTTAGTATCATTTTGCTCAAACATGGATCCATTATTATTGCGGATATACTGATAAGATAAAGGTAATCAGTAATCATTCGATTGCTTATTCTATTTAAAAACATTTTCCTCTCTAAGCAGCCACGATTATGATGAGTGGAACTAATAAAACATTACACCATCCTTTCTAACTCATATCTTTTCTTTCTTCCACTGAACCCCTCCATTATAAGCATCTGCTAAAATGCAAATATTTTGGTTAATAATGAAGATATGGGAAAAAGGTACTTACTAACATTTATAGAACATTTCATTTGGAATTAGATTGGTTTACTATAATTTATTGATCAGACGCAAAATAATGCAGATAACAAGGATTTTCGAAATTCCCACCTTTTAACTCCCTGTCCTACTGGTCGGATTTCAGCCATTAACGAACTTGATCTTTATTTTTACATAAAAGGTTTGGTAATGATCAAAGGAAAATTGCGACTGCTAGAGAGTTAACATACAGCATACTTTTTTAATGGTTAATTGCATTTCTAAAATTGAAGTTTTCATTACAGGCCAATTATCTATTATGTATTTCACTTCTTTTTGAAGTTCATTTCCTTTCTCCGTTAGTAGCCTCGAGAAACTGTCTAAGTCTGTTCTGAAGTAGAGTCGCAGCAACAATTTGGTTTATCTGTTAAATCAAAACGATAAAAGTAAAAGTTTATGGTTTCCTGTTCTGTTAATAATTGTGTCTATATATATATATATATATATATATATATATATATATATATTGTTACGTTTTTATTACCAAAACCAGTAATAAACGTTCAGTACATAACGTGTACTTATATCGATTCATCGTATTTGGAATTCATCTGTCAACCGCCTTTGTAATTCAGCCTTATTTCCTGTTGTTGGCAGATCCAGTTTAGCCAGCTCCTTCTTCAGCTGTTCCACTTTTAGTTCTTCAAACTTCATTTTTGTTGATTTTAATTTTGCAATCCCACTTCTGACACCAGTTGTTACGTTTTTATTACCAAAACCAGTAATAAACGATTTTAATAAGAGTTCTTTTGGATTGCAAAATTAAATACTCGCAAGTTTCACAGTTTTTATCACTGCACAATTTATTTGGATAATGCACAATAAACTTGGTAATTATTCTTAATTACTACTCACAGTATAGACTGATAGCGTCACTGTTCTTCAGATTACACAGTCCAATAATTCACTGAAATTCACAGAAAGACGGCACTGCACTGTCCTTTGCTTCGCGGCACTGCACTGTCTTCTACTTCGCGGCACTGCACTCTCCTTTACTTCGCGGTACTGCACTGTCTAAAATACGGCACTAAACTGTTACTTACAGTCACGGTACAACACTGTTCTTCTTATTAAAACACTTTACCGCACTGTACTAAGTCGCACTGTAGCACTGATGTGAACATCAAGACAGGTGAGAATAAAACTGACTGACTCACGGCTGGCCCGAGCTTCTTTATATAGGTTGTCGGTATACATCAAAGGGGAATTGTCTAGTTCATTCCAGGCTGGGCTAGACGAGCCTAGTATCGTCTCGACCGACCCTCCGTCGGTCTCTTTGATCTACGTCACACTTTTCAAATACGCGACTCTCTCTCTGAAGGATTATTCATCTATTTAATTTTCGCAACACTGCCGCCCACTTAAGCCTTTTCGTCCCGAATAGGCTCAATATCGCCGTTGCCATACTTGGCTAGTCGCTCTAGGTGTACCACTTTCCTTCCAGACCCCGGACTGTGGTATCCCTGCATCCTGCAGACAACGTCGCCCAATCTCTCGATCACTCTGCAAGGTCCACAATTTAGGCGATAGCCCCCTCTTGCGTTGTGGATTGAATAGTAGATCCATTCGTCCTTCCGTAAATTCCTCCGTATTCACTGCTCGACCACGCACGCCACCCATCTGGTTACTGGTCACTTTAATGCTGTCCAATATTTCATGACGGGTCGACCTTCCATTGCCCTCCTTAGCCAGAATAGTGTCACCCTTCTGCGCCGTCGACCTGGCTCCTCCTGAGTTAACACGGCTAAGTCGTACATCAATGATGCACTCCTCTTCCTCGGCTTTTGTACAATCCTTGTACTCTACATTGCATGGCCGCCTTGAGAGGACTGGGTCGTCATCGTGTTTTCCGCCTTTCCTATGAACAATAGAAGAGGCTCCTGCTCGACGTGACAATTTCTGGCGTCTGTCGGAACGTAGCTCCTTTGTGGTCTTGCTCTCATGTCCGACATCCAAAGGTATTTCGGTGTTCCGCCAGATCATAATTTGCTTACCCATGTGCAGGTCAATGCCGTGGGCTATCATGAAGTCTACACTGATGATCACTTCATCCATTATGTCAGCAACAACAAAGACATGTTCAGTGCTGATGTTGGCGATAGCCACTCTCATCTTGGCTCTTCCGTAGACTGTGGCTGACTCCCTGTAGCAGTTCGCAGTCGTACGTTCTCCAACGGTTCCACTGCCCCTTTTACCAAATCGGGCCGAATGATGGAGTGTGTCGCTCCCGTGTCCATGGTGAGGACCTGCTTCCTCCCGTTGATCAGTCCACGAGCAGTCAGGTTGCTGTTCTTCTGTCGTATAATGGAAATGGAGATGGTGGAGCCATCGGTTTTAGGAGCTAGTTCTTGCCCCTCAGTGCGAGCTCGTTCTACTTTAACATTGGCTCTTGGGATTTCGACGTCAGTCGCCCGTTTGTTGTCCCTCCATGGCGTAATAGATCTCGACCTTTTCCTTGGCGCTTTACAATTACGCTGAAAGTGGCCGACCTCGCCGCAGTTGAAGCATTTATCGCGCGATCTATTC
>CM032228.1:242052500-242195000 GCA_019009955.1 Riptortus pedestris
TCAGGTAAACAGAGCTCATCAGTTACTGGCATCCTGGGTTCCCTCACCTTGGACCCAAACCAAGGGGCGGATGGACACTCAATAAGAGGGGGGGGGGCGGACAATATTCCCAGAGAGAAACTGGATTATAGATAGGCACCAGTCGATTTGGGTGCTTGTATCAACTGCAAGGATTATGAGGGAGGCACTCCCTATCACTATGCCAAAGCACAAGGTCATCAAGATATTGCTGACTTCCTCAAAGCTCATGGTGGCACTGAATAAAATATGAAATACCTAAATCATAAGACTGTTACAAATATATATAAGTAATAATATAATATAATAAATATACTTTTCCGAATATTCAAGGAATAAATATATGTTTATATAACTCTTGAAGAAAACCTTTTTTTTTTTCTTAAATGCACAGTATATTTCGGTGAGAAATGAAATTCAACAATAAAATTTTTGTAAAATTATGAGAACTTCCATGATATAAATATTAAACTTTAATAACGGAGGATATTTCCACAAACTGACTGTGACTGAAGTGTTTGAATGAAGGTTTTTTTTTATTTATTGCATTTCAGCCCGACCGTGTCATTCTCAAGTGCTAACAACAAGAAAACATGCTTTAAAAATACAAAAGACCGTCACTCAGGAACTGCGTAAACTAAGCAGATTTCCCATATGCTGGTATGAGAGACTACTGATATCTCTCCACATATTCTGACTGATAACTAGAAAGTACCAACTACTCACTTAATATTTGAATAACGAGAAAATACATTTAATAGCAATAGTAAAGCATCAGTATTTTTACAAGATCGATTCTATTACATTTTTTCGATTAGACTCATAATGGAGATACATTTGAAATTTCAAATTACCCACCCCTTCCTACCCCCCCCCTATTCTTTGTGCGATTTCTGCCAATAGCAGATATGATCTTTAGTGCTGACTGAAACAGTTAAATGTTTAGTATGGCATAGATCAAATAAGCATTTTCGAGACAAGAAGGTAAAATCTTTATTGATGACGTCACCATACAACGAATCCGTACCCATAATAAAGGTCTCATGAAAACAATATTTGGTATTTAAGCTTAGAATAACGAGGATTATGTTATAACAGTTAATTGTTAATATGAGGTTAGTAGGAGTGGGGGTTTACTTAGGCCTGAAAACTAAAAAATTCCAAATATCTACGTTAATACTCATATTAGAGGAACTATGTACATAACAACATTTATATACAATTTATTTTACAATAAGATTAGTTCATACGATTTTCTATCCAACGTATAATAATGGAGATATTTAGAACTTTCAAAATTATCCTCTTCTAAACCCCTCCCCCACTGGCCCGATTTCAGCCGTTAACGCACTTGATCATTCTTTCCACATAAAACGACTAAATATATATCGAATATGGTAACGATTGCACAAAAATTGCTACCGGTAAAGTGGTAACAGACAAATGTACAGATACACAGAAAGTCTGTAACTCAGGGGTTGCGTGAACTAAGCAGATTTACCTGCATTACGTACTTCCATTTATCTCAAAACGTAAAAGTTCAATGAGAACATTATTTTGCATTTGGGCTTCAAATAAAGCGCTTCAAAACAGTACAGCTTATTCTAAATATGACATGAGTAGGAGTGGGGGTTTCTGAAGGCTGAAAACCAAAATAATGCAATATCTCCGTTAATACTAATGATAGAGACTAAATGTATATAACAACATTTATAGGAAATATTTATTTATGTGTGTCGCGATTTTAGCGATTCACAGTAATCATATTATTAAACTAACAGTTGGTATAGCCACCTTAAAATAAAAGAAAAATCTGTTAAAATATCTACAGTCGTAGGTCTGCACGATTACATTTTCTCCAGTGTATATTAATGGTACCAGATTCGAATTCTTTAAGTTAAGGTTTGGCAAAAGTTTTAAATGTAGTTGAAAAGATGTGTCTGTTCATGATAGGAGGTGTTTCATGATTGTCGCGAAGTATGGGCTGTTATCTTGTAGTAGTTCTGATAGGTTGGTGGGTAAGTTCATGTCGGTTATTAGTCTGCAGTCTGTAAGTAGGTGTTTGCTAGTCAGTTGTGTATTGCACAGTGTACATATTGGTGGATCAGTCTAAGTCATGAGGTGTCCGTGTGTTATCCGTGAATGGCCGTGTCTTAACCGAGCAAGAACTACTTCTTCTCTTCTAGTGTCACGATTACTTGGCAGCCATTCACGAATAGTGTCTTTTATTTCACGTAGTTTTGTGTCTGTCTGATTCCATTCTACTTCCCATTTTAAGCTGACTTCTCTTTTAATAAGTTTAATGGCATTGTGTCCTGTAATGTGATCAGTGTGTAATGTGTCAAGTTCAGTCACTAATTTTGCATGTCTGTCAGCCAAGATATTTACCGTGATGAAAATTTGCAAAATTTCCGGAAATATAATTTGCAATAAAATTGGTTCTATACAATTTTTCGATCCGACAAATAATAACGAAGATATTTCAATTGTTCGAAATTCTCTACCTCAACCCCCCCCCCACCCATCACTGGTTAGATTTCAGCCATTAACGCTTTTACTTTTGTATGAAACGCATATATATCTCGTTTGGTTACGATAAAATAAAATTAACAGATGTTTTATATATATATATATATATATATATATATATATATAAAACATCTGTTATATATATATATATATATATATATATATATATATATATATACTACTTAAGGTACCCGTCACATGGTAAACCTAGAGAGCCGAGTTCGATTCTTGCCAGGGCAAAGGAAATTATTTAGTGACGAAATTCATTAAATAACGCCCTAAAATCCCACCCTGGCTAGAAAAGGGTGGTAACCTGTAGATAACCCGTCCCGATTAGCCTAAGTTGCAAAAAGTGGACGTTAATAAATAATAATAATAAGGTACCCGTCGACGGCCAGAAAATCATTGTTGACTGACTAATGATGGTATTTTTATAGCAAGACTTCAATGTGTACAATTTTTCTTCTCCCCCCCCCCAAGACGTAGTTTTTCCGTAATAGCCAATCCTAAAGGGTAACTTTGGGGACTAATAGAATAGAAATTTTAGTTATTATAATTAAATATCATCTTTAATAAACATATTTCCTGTCAAAAACCACTCCAAGCCCAAATAGTTTAATCATAGTTTTGTGCATAAGATTATATTCGTAAAGTAAATCTCAGTGGAAATCACTTCCAGTAATGCCATCATTTCACAGGAAATTATTAAACTGAATTAACTGTTTTAGCCTCCCTTCAACTTCCGTTCCCGCATGAGAGTTATCAACATTGTTTTCTTTAAATTATTGACTCAAAATATTATTTTAATAAGTTATCTACCTGATGGAATTAAATAATAGTGGTACTCTAAAAATAATTTCATTTATTAAAAAGCTTGGTGAGGGGAAGAGATCGTAGCCCTTCCTGCAACCTATGTAATACTTTTAAATAATCATATGGAGAGTCTTTTGTCATAATGACATTACTATTAACGTTTAATTGTTATGATAGTACATATTTGTTTCAATGACTTCAAGATATCGGAAATAAGATAATTTAATACCAGAACCAAAGAGTTTGATTCCCTACTTCCGCTGTTAAATGTTGGTACTATTGGAATTTCTTTCTACTATTTCTAAACTATGTGTGCTCAGAGTGGGTTTGACAAAAAATATGTGCATTTTTAATTATATTAACTCATTTTCATTTACTCTTTTATAGGAAAATTTCTATTCTATAGGTCCCCAACAGTTACCTGGCCCTTATGGAAAAATAATACGCCCAGAGGGGAAGTATAATTGTACACTTTGAACCTTGCTATAAAAAGAACTCCATGCTCCCCGAGAAACTAGGATTTTAATGGGATTTTTCTGGACTATTAGAAATTTCACCTGAAAATTTATTTGAGGAAGCACATATATTTAACTTAGTGGCATCAGAGACCAGATGATAGTATTTCATTTTTAATTCACTGAATATTTCTGCCTCATTTTCTGGTATGTCGCTGTCCATTTCGATATATTAAACCTTTATGTCATTACTAAGATCTTCAAACTTCTTTGATTGCCCAGATAGATCTTGGAACCTGCTGGAAAAAATATCTAACTTGTCTATTGACATAACATTAATCTTCATCTCATTACTCAGACATAAAATGTATTTAAACTATTTATTACATCTTGCCTTCTGGAAATATTTAGTTTTAATTTTTACTGTATAATATGAAAATAACGAGACAATGGAAAAACATACCAGTAGATGAACTGGCCCAATCATTTATTTATAGCTTCGCAGCAATCAAAACAAAAGCTTTATAAGTTTTTGTGTTTATAAAAACAGAATGAAAACACAAAAACAGAAAAGGAACCAAAAACAAAAATGGTGAACAAACAGAAATGGAACACACAACAGGAATGAAAAACAAAAAAAGAAATAGACCACTAAAGCTTAAATTTATAACAAAACTGGAAATAAATACAAAAACAGATATGGAACTCAGAAACAGAAATGGAGCTCACTAAAAAAAACAAAATACATTTTAATGGAACAAATAATGATAAAGTCAAAACTAGGTACAAAACTGGAAATAGAAACATTGAGTCATGATGGACATTAGAGATATCATTCAAAATATATTAAATAATGAAGCAACAGTCTTTGGGAATATACTTTATGACAGAATTTACAGCTATGTTGAACAAGGTTGTACTCAGCACACCTCCCTGAGGCACTCCATTCTCCTGAAGAAATGCTTCAGATAAAGTGCTACCTACGCCAAATCAGCTTCTCAAAAAAGAACTAACGGCAACACATGTTGTACACACTAAGATATTCAAGACTAAGCAAAACTTATGAAACTCAATTCATGGCAGAAATCTTGGTTTTCCGCAATTGACAACCAACTTTGAGAACTGAAACATATACTTCGTGAATATCTTTCCTACAAGGCTGTTTAGAAGAGACAAAATAGTTTTAACGAGGTTCAGAATTGGTCATTCACGACTGACTCACACTTACTTACTGGAGAAGAGGAACCCTGTAACTGTAGACATATTATAAAACATATACTGACTGCTGTCTAACGACTCTCATAGACCTACCATACACTTTGACTAAATTACTACATGACCCTATCCATTATATCAAGAAATTTTAATGTAGGGCAATACTGAAAATATTTGCAAAAATGAGCATACTTATTTACATATGATAAACTGATAAGAATATTAACTTCTACGTCGGTAAATCGCCCTAGTCGCGAAATGCGATAAATGTAATAATAATAATTATTATTATTATTTTTGAAGTGGTGTCCACTTAAAGACCTGTAGAATTATCAATGGTCTCCCTTATCACTAATCACAATACATATATATATATATATATGTATATATTCCACTCATTGCACATGCTATATTTTACATCGTACACCCCCCCCCCCCCCCACCCCCCCCCCCCCCCACCCCCCCCCCCCCCCACCCCCCCCCCCCCCCACCCCCCCCCCCCCCCACCCCCCCCCCCCCCCACCCCCCCCCCCCCCCACCCCCCCCCCCCCCCACCCCCCCCCCCCCCCACCCCCCCCCCCCCCCACCCCCCCCCCCCCCCACCCCCCCCCCCCCCCACCCCCCCCCCCCCCCACCCCCCCCCCCCCCCACCCCCCCCCCCCCCCACCCCCCCCCCCCCCCACCCCCCCCCCCCCCCACCCCCCCCCCCCCCCACCCCCCCCCCCCCCCACCCCCCCCCCCCCCCACCCCCCCCCCCCCCCACCCCCCCCCCCCCCCACCCCCCCCCCCCCCCACCCCCCCCCCCCCCCACCCCCCCCCCCCCCCACCCCCCCCCCCCCCCACCCCCCCCCCCCCCCACCCCCCCCCCCCCCCACCCCCCCCCCCCCCCACCCCCCCCCCCCCCCACCCCCCCCCCCCCCCACCATCCCTAACAACTTGATTTGTTTCTTATACTTACCCAGTGCACCAATCGCGTTACCAAGATGTTTTGTATCCAGGCAACTTTAAAATGCTCTGCTCCATTATGTTCCACGAAAATTGCTAAAACTTCCCTAACAACTTGATTGGTTTCTTATACTTACCCAGTGCAGCATACGCTTTACCAACATGTTTCGTATCCTGACAACTTTAATATGCTCTTTTCCATAATGTTCCACGAAAATTGCTAAAACCTCCCTAACAACTTGATTTGTTTCATATTCTTAGCCAGTGAAGCAAACGCGTTACCAAGATCCTGGCTACTTTAAAATGATCTGCTCCATAATGTTTTATCTAGTATATGTTTTCTAATTTCTGTTTTTCCTTGTGGTTTTTTTTATCCAATTATCTATATGTGACCAGAAAACTTCTAAATGCAGTAGATGATTCTTACTTTTTATATAGCTCCCTGATATATACAACCCTTGTAGTCGAAATGTACCCTTCATAACTTTTCATTTTACTAAATTCTCCTGTAACTCTTTCAACTTCAATATATACAGCTTGATATATTGCTAATGGGTAACCCTTTAACTTTCCAACCTTTTGTTTTATTAATCATCTATTTCTAGACAATGTTTTACTAATTTTATTGCATCTTCTTCATATAACTCATTCAAATCTATAACTTCTGCTACACCTCCCCACTCTCGGCTGTGAGACCTAATTATAATGTAAAACATTTCGCTTCCTGGTGTTAAGTAACGAATTTGCAAAAATTTATTTAAATTTTCATTCAGCATTATGAAATATGAAAAGACTTTTTCCCTTCTTGTGAAACGTATGTACACTTTTTTCAATAGATGTTATGTCGTTTTCCTTTATATTACCATCTTCTGCGTTAATTTACACTTAATTTTTGTTTCACTCGTTAAAGTCCATGAAGATAATCTTATTCCCATCTAAGCTGCCAGAATTAACTGAGCGATCAAGTTCTTTTGCCAGAATCTCCAAATCTAGTGATTTTCTTAGAACTTCCTTGTTTGCATTTAGCTTCGACCCTCGTGATCTCTTCAGGATCTAAATGTTCCTCTTCTTGGCACACTTTGCCCAAATTGTGTGGACTGTTGTAGAAATTTAATTATGTAAAAATCACAAAATACCAGCATTCTTAGCCCTTTTTTAAATAATTGAATTGTCTTTTTTCTTCCAATCGGCTTAATCCTGTGATACGAATCCTTAAAAGACTCAGTTGTTCTCTTCTTCTTGAAATCGAATAAATTCAATGGTCATATTTTTATTGTTTTCTTTCTGCCTTTCACCTTGTGCTTAGCTTGTAAGAAATCTATTCTTGATTTTTTTCACATATTTTTCATTCTAGCGATAGTAGCTTCCTCCTTCCCCGACGATAAATAAAACTGACTATCTTCTCTTCTTTCTTACTGTTTGTCCCATGTAGCAAGAACAGCATTAGCTACTATATATCATACAGCTGATGCCAAGTCCCACTTTGTTTATATACTTCATGGTCACATTACCATCGTCTTCTTCATCTAGACAGATGGTCCTCAACAAGTTCTTAAGCCATTTTCAAGTGTCATTGACTGTTCCACACCAACAGCAATAAATCTTCTTGCCTATTTTTCAAATAAACAAAAAAAATAAGTTGTTAGTTTTTTTTTTAATTTTATTATAATGAGTTTAGTCTTATTGTATATGCCAATTATTAAATCCTCGACTTAAAAGTGGAACAAAATTAAGCCGGAGATTCGAGTTTTGAAATATTGTAAATAAAAAAAAAAACGGTTTTGAAATTGCATTTTTGTACTTTTTAAATACAGTGATTGTGTGTGTGTGTGTGTGTGTGTGTGTGTGTGTGTGTGTGTGTGTGTGTGTGTGTGTGTGTGTGTGTGTGCGCGCGCATGCGTGCGTGTTTGTGTGCGTGCGTGCGCGTGTGTGTGTGTGTGTGTGTGTGTGTGTGTGTGTGTATAGGTATCGAAAATACAAAAATCTCCGTAATTCAAACGAGTCGAATAAATGTACATAAGCAATCTTGTTGCAAAATTCTATAAATGTGGTTGTTTAAAATTTTAGCAGATTTCCTCTAAAACAAAACAGATATTGGGGTTGTAATCACGACTCGATTTTCGAAAATTTCCAACAAATGTCAGCGATCTTGAAAATGAGGCATTTAAGGAGGGGGGTTAGATCGAAAATTTGAAATATCTCCGATATTATACGTTGGATCGAAAAATAGTATAGAACAAATCCTATTGATCATTTCATTGCCTATAGATGTAGTTATATACTGTTGTAATACCTGTCGGTGAAGACCGTCGTTGCTGACTGATGGTTGAGTACAGTTGGCAGGCGCTTTCGTTGCGATAGCACCATCTTCAGTCAATAGTTGTACTGAGTTAGTTGTCGTTTGGTCAGGAGTACCTACTACACGAATGAAATCTGGTCAAAAGCTGTACCCACTCTTCGTTTGACTAACGATAGTAAACAGCCACACACTAAAATGAAAATCCGTCACGCAGGGGCTGCGTAAACTAAGCAGATTTCCCATGTGATGTTTTACAATAGAGAAATCTGCATACTGGTAACACAATACCACCATGATTAAATACAAACGGTAATGAGAAATCTTTCAGTTAATTAAAATATTTATTTTAATTAAATCAAATTATTGCAAATTATTTATTTGCATAAATCTCACAAAGTAACGAAGGTAAGGTAAGGTTAGAAGAAACTTCCACCTGAGCCGATCAGTTACGGAAACAGCCGACCTAATTCGAACTATACCCGACCACAGTCTTCATAAAAATGCAAATATCTCGGTTAATATTCAAGATAGAGAATAAATCTATATATCAATACTTATAGTACATTTAATTTGCAATAAGATTGGTTCTGTACAATTTTTCGATCCAATGCATAATAACGGAGATATTTTGAATTTTCGAAAATCCCCCCCTCTAAACCCCCTCCCCTCCCTCTATTCCGATTTCACCCATTAAGGGTCATGATCTGTCTTTTTAAATAAAACGGTTAAATATCGAGTTTCGTAACGATCAAACAAAAATTGCGACCGCTAGAGCGTGCAACAGATATATATATATATATATATATACATATATATATATATATATATATATATATATATATATATATATATAATTTTGAACGGACCTCATTTTCGTCATTTAGAAAGGATCGATGGACATTTGAAGAAAATCTTTGATAATTGCGTCATGAGTACGACCTCAATAGCTGATTTCCCTTAAGAGAAATCTGCTAAAAACACCCTAATAAGGCCAACAGACGTATAAATCCTACTGACCAACGGACATCTAAATCAGTACAACTCTGGAAGGTTTGAAGATGATGCCTTCGCATCTACAGCACAATGCTAACTGTACTCGACCATCAGCCAAAGAAGACGGTATGCACCGACAGCTATGACAACAGTATCATCTATACTGGCGGTTCTAAACCTTTATTTGGTGTTATATACATTTGTCTTGAAAATTATCTGAGATATTTTCATTTTTTTTAGTTGTCAGCCTTCAATAAACCCCATCTCTTACTCATGTCTTATTAACAATTAGCTGTTATATCAGCAAACACGTTATTTGAAGTATAAATACTAAAAAAAAGTCCGTCACGCAGGGGCTGCGTAAACTAAGCAGATTTCCCTCGGGAAGTTTAGTAATAGATAAATATACATACTGCTAACACAACTACACCGTGAATAAATACAAACGGAAATAAGAAATGTTTCATCCAATTTCAATAACCTGCCGACAGGAAGCGTTAGGTTAGAAATGTAAACAAACGGGTCGTCCCGGCTCACACCGGAGAGAAAAACAATTACTGAAATATATCAGAATATAACACATTATTTTATTGAGAGCTATTTACTATATCTAGTACTGTAATTAATAATGAGTCAGAATAATTGTTATCTCAATCAATAAAATTTTAGTAGTCCAAAACTTTAAGATGGGAGGGGGGGGGGGGGTCACCAGGGCATATTTGCATGTATCTCGTATAATAAAGGTCTCTTGAATACAATTTTTGGTATTTAAACTTCCAATAATGTGATTTATTATGTAGCAGAGTATTGTTTACGTAACATGAGTAGAAGTGGCGGTTTGCTGAAAACTGAAAAATGCAAATATCTCGGTTAATATTCAAGATAGAGAATAAATGTATATAACAATATTTATAGTAAATTTAAATTGCAATAAGATTGGTTCTACACCATTTTTCGATCCGATGCATAATAACGGAGATATTTTGAATTTTCGAAAATCCCCCCCTTTAAACCCCCCCTCCCTCTGGTCCGATTTCAGCCATTAACGAACTTGATCTGTCTTTTTACATAAAACGGTTAAATATCGAGTTTCGTAACGATTAAACAAAAATTGCGACCGCTAGAGCGGTAACAGACAAATATATATATATATATATATATATATATATATATATATATATATATATATATATATATATACAGTTTTGAATGGACCTCATTTTTGTCATCTAGCTAGGTCGGATCGATGGATATTTGAAGAAATTTTAGAAAATTGCGTCATGAGTACAACCTCAATAGCTGATTTCCCTTAAGGGAAATCTGCTAAAATGTTTTTCAAGAGACTTATATTATACGAGATACATGCAAATATGTTCTTGTTTATTTCATATATACAGTACTCGATATTTAGGTGTTTCTAACAGTAAAAACTATATTCGTTAATGGCTGAATCGGTACAGGAATAGGGAGGGAGATTTAGAGGGCAGGGTAACTTGGAAATTCAAAATATCTCCGTTATTATGAATCGGTTCGAAATATGTTATTGGGGGTATCTTGTTAAAATGGTGTTGCTCAACAATTTCTTATTCTATACATTTTTTCGTAACTCAAATATTAAGCAGGGTATTCGCACTTTCTTGGTTTCAGTCTTCAAGAAGGCCAACCACTTCTACTCATCGGGTTTTTATTTCGAAATTGAGAATATATGGTGAGATGAGAACCTTAGTTTCGTACCAGCAACTGGGAAATCTGCTTAGTTTACGCAGACCCTGCGTGATGGACTTTTTGTGTTCTTTAGCTTCAAAGAGGACGTGGGAACTAGAATTTCACTAGATGAAAGGGCTGTTACGTGAGGCCCGAGGACTCTGGTAGATGAAAATGGTACGAGGTTACTAGTAGACACATACTAGGAAATAGTCACTAACCAGAAATGTCCGCCGCGCAGGGGCTGCGTAAACTAAGCAGATTTCCCTCGTGAACTTTAACAATAGATAAATCTATATACTAGCAACAGAACGCCATCGTGAATATTAAGTGAATAAATACAAACTGTAATAAGAAACTTCCTGACGGGAAGTGTCTGAAATGTAAACAAACAGGTCTGCCTACCACACACTGGAATGAAAATAGTCCGTCACGCAGGACCTGCGTAAAATAAGCACATTTAACGAAATTAACATAATATAATTTTATTGAAAACAATTTACTAAAGCTAGTACTGTAATTTGTAATGAATAAGAATCAGTTGTATCTCAATCACTTAAATTTAATAAATAAAAATAAACAGGTTCATGACAAAAATGTTAAATTAGTAATAAGCTTAAAGCAAAAATAACAAAATCCAATATCTTGGTTAATACTCATTATACGGAAATATGTGTAGAACAATACTAAATAGTAAATTTAATTTGCAATAAGAATGTCTTTATACAATTTTTCGATCCGACGTATAGTAACAGAGATATTTCGAAATTCCTCCTCTCTAAACCCCCCCCCTCACCTCCCTGGTCCAATTTCAGCCGTTAACGAACTTGATCTTCCTTTTTACATACAACGAATATCGAGTTTGGTAAAGACAAACATATAACAGACAAATAAATATATATATATATATATATAATTTTATATATATATATATATATAATATATATATAGAGAGAGAGAGAGACATTTGAAGAAAAATTCCCAAAATCGCGTCATGAGTACGACCTCAATAGCGGATTTCCCTTCAGGGAAATCTGCTAATAATCATGAATTAACTTTGTGATTGATTGAAAGATTAACCAATTCCACTAGCTGATTTTATTGAATCGTAGAAGATCGGTTTATGATTTAACTGACAAATCATAAAATTAGATAACCGAAGCTCAACAATTGCTGTACATGCATAAAATGGGGGAGTTACTTACATGTCAAGAGACACCATACGAGGAAGATTTTCGAGTTTCAATATTTCCTGGGAGAAGGCCTTATCTTATATATATACACTTGTACTTGATAAAGGCTGTTATCAATAATATTTATCAGTGATAGTGTAAATTATATTAAGCGATTGCTGACACCCATTCAGAATTAAGATATGGTTTAATTGACAGTGTTTATCTAAATTCAATAAGTTTATATCTGCTGTTTGCCAAGCTCGAGAAGTTTGTTTTGACCCAAATAATATTATATAATTATTTGTTTAAGACATTAAATTGTTATTTATTATTTATAAACGTCCACTTTGTGCTATTAGAGGTAAATGGGACGAGATATCTTTCTTTCAGCAGATTTCCCTTAAGGGAAATCAGCTATTGAGGTCGTACTCATGACGGAATTTTCGATATTATCTTCAATATTAAATGAATAAATACAAAGGGTAATAAGAACCCATCCGACGGGAAGCATCTGAAATGTAAACAAACAGTTCTGCCAACTTCTGACAGGAAAGAAAAGCAATTACTGTAATATATCTGAATATAACCTATTAATTTTACTGAACATTATCTACTATATCTAGTACTATAGTTTATAATGAATCAGAATAATTTTTATCTCAATCAATCCAATTTAATTTCAGTTTTCGTTGAACTTTTACTTTGTGAGATATATGCTAATACGTTCTGTTGATCCCCACCCCCTTCTTTTCTTTTGGATTACTAAACTTTGTGTGATTGAGATAAAACTAATTCTGATTCATAATAATTTACAGCACTAGCTTTAGTAAATTGTTTTCAATAAAATTAATATGTTATATTCAGATATATTCCATTAATTGTGTGTCTTTCCGGTTTATCTATGCAGCACTACGAGGCTGGCTTGCCTGATTGTTTACAATACAGCTGCTTTCCGTTGTAGAGATCATTAACTTGTATTATATACTGAGCATTCAAGTTGGCATTACCTGTATATTTAACTATTAGCAGATTTCCCATGTACTCATGACGCGATTTTCGAAAAATTTCTTTAAATGTCTATCGATCCTACCTAGGAGAAGAAGAGAATGAGGCCCGTTCAAAATTCTATATATATATAAGATTTGTCTGTTAACGCTCTAATTTTCGTTTGATCGTTACCAAACTCGATATTTAACCACTATATGCAAAGAGAAAGATCAAGTTCGTTAATGGCTGAAATCGGACCAGTGGGAGGGGGGTTTAGAGGGGGAATTTTCGAAACTGTGAAATATCTCCATTAGTATGCGCCGGGTCGAAACAGTGTATAAAACCAATCTTATTGCGAATTAAATTTACTAATAATAATGTTATACAATTCTTGAATATTAACCGAGGTATTTGCATTTGTATTAAGGTTGTGCCTGATTACTGAGTTGAGATCGGCAGAAGTCGGTTCTATTCGGGAATATCAGCCGAAAGATAGTCCGTCCGTAACTGTTCGGCTACCGTGAAAATTGGGAGACTCGTTACTACTACTGTTATTAGTAAGCAGATTTCTTTATTGTAAACTTCAACTTGGGAAATCTGCTTAGTTTACGCAGTCCTGCGTGACGGAACTTTTTAGCAGATTTCCCTCAAGGGAAATCAGCTATTGAGGTTGTACTCATGACGGAAAAATTTTCGACATTTTTCTTCAAATGTCCAACTGTATATATATAAAATTAAATCTATATATATATATAAACCGACCGCTAGATCGGTAACAGACAAATATATATATATATATATATAAATATATATATATATATATATATATATTTCTGTTACCGACCTAGCGGTCGCAATTTTTTGTTTGATCGTTACCAAACTCGATATTTAGTCGTTTTATGTAAAAAAGAAAGATCAAGTTCGTTAACGGCTGAAATCGGACCAGTGGGAGGGGGAGTTTAGAGAGGAGGATTTTCTAAAATTCAAAATATTTTCCGTTACTATACGTCGGATTCGAGACATTGTATAGAATCAATCTTATTGAAAATTAAATTTACTATTAATTATTGTTATATACATGTATTCTCTATTTTGAATATTAACCAAGATGTTGCATTTTTTCAGTTTTCAGCCTTCAGTAAACCCCCACTTCTACTAGTGTTACATAAACAATGCTCTGTTATATAATAAAACATATTAATTGAAGCCTAAATACCAAATATTGTTTTCATTGAACTTTTACTTTGTGAGATATATGCAAATACGTTCGGTTGCCCCCCCCCCTCCCTTCTTTTGTTCTTGGATTACTAAAATTTTGTGATTAAGGTAAAACTGGTTCTGATTCATTACAAATTAAAGCACTAGCTTTAGTAAATTGTTTTCAATAAAACTAATGTGTTATATTCAGATATATTTCATTAATTGTTTGTCTTTCCGGTCGATCTTATGCAGCGCTACGAGGTTGGCTTACCTGTTTGTTTACAATTCAGCCTAGTAACATTTACTGAGCATTCACAGTTGTGTTACCTGTCTGAATATTTATCTATTGTAAATCTTCTCGTGGGAAATCTGCTTAGTTTTACGCAGCCCCTGCGTGACGGGATTTTAATGAATAGCACTATATTCCAGAGTCCCTGCTTCACCCTAAACATAATTAAAGGGCAATATGGTTCTATTTAATATTCTGCTAGTTGTCTTTAGAGACCAGAACCTCAACACTTTATTTCGGGATATTTAGTATTAGAGACATTAACATGATTTGAATAATGAAAGTAAAATCTTTTTTTTATTATTATTATTAATTTATTGGTTTAAATGAAACAATACATACATATACAAGCAAATGACGTGTCTGATAATTATAACAATTGACTTGATTATTGGCTTGAGGTGGGAAGTTGTCCATTGACAATACCCACATTGGAGGGAACATTGGATTATAACATATTGGAGTTATACTTTTCACTACACAAAAAAGTCCGTCAGCAGGGGCTGCGTAAACTAAGCAGATTTTCCACGAGAAGTTATACAATAGAGAATTCTGCCTAATAACAACTGTTAGTAGTAAGAAACCTCTAAACCTAAAACATTATTTAAGGCGTAATAACCCAGTAGTTTCTAGCCCAAAAAACAGTTAACCTAACCTCTAAACCTATTCACGATGGACGAATAGTTATAGAAACGGCCCCCAGAGCTCTCGGCGGAAAGTCCCGAACTACTGTGATAGCCTACTGGTGACCACACGCAGAATACAAATGCAAATATCTCGGTTTAATTTTCAAGATACTATGTAATTAAGAATAATATTTATAGTAAATTTTAATTTGCAATAAGATTTATTCTATACAATTTTTCGATCCGAGACGCATAATAACGAGATATTTTGAATTTTCAAAATCCCCCCCTCTAAACCTCCCCCCCCCTCCCACTGATCCGATTTCAGCCATTAACGAACTTGATCTTCCTTTTTAGATAAAACGATTAAATTGCGAGTGTTGTATAGATCAAACAAAATTTGCGACCGCTAGAGCGTTAACAGATAAATATATATATATATATATATATATATATATATATATATATATATATATATAATTTTGAACGGACCTCATTTTCGTCATCTCCTGGGTAGGAATCGATGGACATTTGAAGAAATTTTTCGAAACTCGCATCATGAGTACGGACCTCAATAGGTGATTTCCCTTAAGGGAAATCTGCTAAAAGTTCTCATGGCCACTTACGCTTCAGGCGTCTTCTTGGGTTTTCAGGAATATGTGTAGATGAAAGTGATTCGACTAAAGTGAAAGTGATTTCTGACATCGGAATTTAAGGTAAAATGTAATCAGTAAATTATAGGCACCTTTGGAAATACACTATCTAAGATACTTTATAGTGTCAATCGGTTGAGGAAATTTATTAGAGATTCCTTAGCGGATTTCATAAACCAGATCGTAACAAGTTGTTTGACGAAAATAATTGGTAAAATAAATAGGAAAGTGTTAATCCATAAGTTAAATACGAATGGCCATCAATGAAAGAAATGTTTCTCTAGCAGTAGAATTTCAAATATCGGGGAAAGGTTTTCTTGAAGCATAAGAAATCATTAACCACTGAAATAGGAACTGGTTATTATGAGGAAACAAATAATATGTGTGTACATATATGAAAGTCCGTCACTCAGGGGCTGCGTAAACTAAGCAGAATTCCCGCGTGAAGTTTAACAACAGATAAATGTACATACTGGTAACACAACACCACCGTGAATATTAAGTGAATAAATACAAATGATAATAAGAAACCTCCCGACGGAAAGCATCTGAAATGTAAACAGACAGGTCTGCCAACTTCTTACCGGAAAGAAAAACAATTACTGTAAAACTATTTACTATGTGTAGTACTATAATTTATATATAATGAATCAGAATAATTTTTATCTCAATCAATCTAAATTTAAGTAGTCCAAAAACTTAAGAAGGGGGGGGGGGGCTGCAGGATATATTTGCATGTATCTCGTATAATAAATGTCTCTTGAAAATAACATTTGGTATTTAAGCTTCGAATCATGTGGTTTATTAAGTTGGGGTATGCTGAGGCCAGAAAACTGAAAAATGCAAATATCTCGGTTAATATTCAAGATAGGAGATAAATGTATATACCAATATGTATAAGTGTAAGATTGATTCTATATATTGTTTTGATGCGACTTATAGTAACGGAGATATTTCGACTTTTCGAAATTCTCCCCCTCTAAACCCCCCTCATATTTCAGGCGCTAACGAACTTGATCTTTCTTTTTGCATAAAACGGCTATGTATCGAGTTGGCAACAATCAAACAAAAATTGCGACCGCAAGAGCGTAACAGACAAATATATATATATATAATTTTGAACGGACTTCATTTTCGTCATCTCCTGGGTAAGATCAACGGACATCTGAAGAAATTTTCGATAGTCTCGCCATGAGGTCGACCTCAATAGCTGATTTCCCTTAAGGGAAATCTGCTAAAAATAATTAATACACCAACATGTAAAAAACTTTTATTTCGTCAAATAATAGGAAAGAATTACACTAATTACAAGCAACATTAATATACTCACATTACAAAATATACATAAAACTATCATATATAAGTATATGAATTTTAGCTCAATTTAATAGCTTTTATGGGTTTATACTATACAATTTCTTGGTTCACTCTAAAGCTATAAGGTGAGCCATGCGTCAACCATACATAATAAAATAATTAAACATTTTTATTGATGAAATAATAACATTAACGGCATACATAAATCAACAGTGCATTGTTGGAAGTAGGTGGGATATCAAACATGAATATTACATACATGATAAGAAGATAAATAAATAGTGCCCACTATGTATAAAGAACATTTCAAATTTTACATTACTAAAGCAAATTAGAAATAGTAAGAAAATCGACTGCAGATAAATAAGTATGATGGTATCCGACGAAGAGGCATATTCAGCAGAATAAATTACCTGAAAAAAAAATAAAGAATTAGTTTAAGGTTTTAAAAAAAAGGTCACTACGCAGGGGCTGCGTAAACTAAGCAGATTTCCCACGTGAAGTTTTACAATAGAGGAATCTGCATACTGGTAACACTCAACACCACCGTGATTAAATACAAACGGTAATGAGTAACCTTTCAGTTAGTTTTAATAAGCTCCCAACTGAAACAGCTTCTGAATTGTAAACAAACAGGTCTGCCAACCACTCAGAGCTCAACAGAGAGAAAGACACATTCTTCACCGGAAACAAACACAATTACCTAAATATATCTGAATGTAACATATTAACTTTATTGCAAGCTATTTAGTATATATAGTACTGTACTTTATCATGAATAACTGCATATATCTCACAAAGTAGATGATTACACCAGTTTCTAAACGAATTTCTCGAGAGCCGAACAGTTACCGAAATGGCCGAACTAACTAACGCCGGAATCTCACTATTAAAACATACAATAGCTGATTTCATTTCGTCCGTTATCCGCACACATTTATTAAAAATATCTTGGTTAATATTCAAGGCAGAGATTAAATGTATGTATATAACAATAATTGGAGTAAATTTAATTTTCAATAAGATTGGTACTCTACAATTTTTCGATCCGACGTATTGTAACGGACATATTTCGAAATTTCGAAAATTCCCCCCCTTTCTCTGGTCAAATTTCAGACATTAACAAACTTTCTTTTTGCATAAAACGAATAAATAGCGAGTTTGGTAACGATCAAACAAAAATTACGACCGCTATAGCGTTAACAGACACACACACATACACACACACACACACACACACATATATATATATATATATATATATATATATATATATATATATATATATATTGAGGTTATTTTTATAGCAAGGCTGCAATGTGTACAATTATACTTCCCGTCTGGGCGTATTATTTTTCCATAAGGGCCAGGTAACAGTAGGTCACTTATAGAATAGAAATTTTAATTTAAAAGATTAAATAAAAATGAGTTCCCAATCAATCCCTCTCTATTGTTTGACACACCGTGAATAATTCAAATCATAATCATGGATAGCATTTATTATAATTAAATAATATCTATAATGCACATATTTTCTGCCAAATCCACTCCGAGCACACTTTTTAGGTTAGATTATTATCGTAATAGTAGATCTCAGTGGAAATCACTTCCAGTATTGTCAGCATTTCACAGGAAATAAGTAAACTCAATTAACTAGCCTCCCGTCAACTTCAGCTCACGCATGAGAATTATCAACATTTTTTTCCTTTAATTATTGATTCAAACTAGTATTTTGATAATTTATCTACCCGATGGAATCAAATAATAGTGGTACCCTAAAAATAATTTCATTTATATTCAAAAAGCTAGGTGTGAGGAAGAGATCGTAGAACTGCCTGCAATCTAAGTAATCTTTAAACAATCTTATCGAGTTTAAACGCATATTGTCTTTTGTCATAATGATATTACCATTAACGTTTAATTGTTATGATATTACATATTTGTTTCAATAACATCAAGATATTGGAAATATGATAATATATTACCAGAACCAAAGAGTTTGATTCCCTAAAACTTCCGCTATCACCTCACTAATCCTCATCATACATAGAACTATCTCATAATACTAAAAAATAACATCATTTTTCATAATATACATTTATTAAAAACACTTAAATAATCACTAATGAAATTAATGGCTCTCTCTATAGTTTTAGCGTCTATCCTGTGTTTTCATTTTACGACAAAAGTGAATGCAACAAAAGTAACTCTAAATAACAAAATATACAACTTTTTTTATGTATATGTTTGCCAAGAAACTAATAGGAAACGAAAAATCGCAATTTTTCATTTTCGACTTCCCTTATAACCCCCGCTCCGGTTCGTACCTAGAAATTTTAATACAGCTTATAATCAGTGAGGTTTTAATACTAAATTACGTACGGAGTTTCGCTGAGCTTGGTAAAGTCTTTAGTGCCCATTAAAATTATTGACTTCTGCTTTAGTTTTTAGTGTATATCTCGTTTACACTTTGTTATACAAAAATGTATATATATATATATATATATATATATATATATATATATATATATATATTGTAATTACTTTACGGCATCGATATTAGGACTGGATTAATATTAAGATTGGACTTTTCTCTAATATTGTACAACTCAGAGGTGTAGTAAACTTCAAATATTGTTGTTGAGAATATTGTTATATCTAACAATTACCCGATTAGCCTAAGTAACAAAAAGTGGGCATTAATAAAAAACAACTTCTATCAATTATTGTAATAAAATAAAAAGTAGAAATAGAATACAAACCTTCCCCTCGGGATAGCTGTCGTGTCGATTCCTGTGTTCGAGCATAGATTGCCTGGGTGTCGGGGGCAGTGAAGAACTGAGCAGATCCTTGGGGTTCGGATCGTCTGTGCGTTGCTGATCCCGACTCGGTTGGCAGCAGTGAGGCAAACATATAATTCAAATAACGTTCTCCAGGCTGGTTCGCTTCTTCTAGAATGGTGGCGGCCGAAGCCGTATTCCTGTCAATAAACTCGTTCAGTTCGAAATCATCATCGTCCGCCCCAAACGGGGCAATCAGGACTTCAGCAACCTTCAACAAGCCGACATAGAGGAAATACAGATACACCGCCATGAAAAGTAAGTGTATGTTTTGGGTGGGGTCTTCTGTTGTCAGTGATGCTGTCATCTGGTAGCCTATCAAAGTACTAAGGCAGAATATATAGACTGCCAAAGTAACGACATGGGTGTAAGCCAACGACAAGGGTGTAGAATGATAGCCACTCAGAGATGACAATTGGTTGCTCATGCTAGACGCTTCTTGAACCACTGCAATGACCATATGATCCGATTGTATCAACTCGACTTCTCTCGCTCCTTTGGCGAACATAGATACCCAGGTGAAAGGCAACTTGTAGAGGGCTATATTGGGATCTAGAGTCATCTTCTGCAACTGCTTCATCTGCCAGTCTGTCATATAACCGGTCTCGAACATGTGTTCAAGAGTTGGGAACCGCTTTCTAACTGGAGCGCTGATATCTCTCAACGCCAACACAACACCGAGAAGTGCAGTCCTCACTATGATGCGGCGGGCAACCATTCCCCGTTTACTCTCTTCTGGTATTGCTACACACGTCATACTCGCAAAGGAATTAATCGAAGGCAAGAGATTATACTGCTTCCACCACCTGCTGATAACTGAGCTGACGTAGAAACCTAGGATAAATGTCATTGGAATCTCCTCACAGAACTTGAAAACTGAATTTTGAAGAAATTCAAGCCCCCTTTGTTGTGAGGGGCTCAGAATATATCTATAAGCGGCATTAATGCAAGAATATATGAATAAGTAAAAGATAATCTCTATCCAAAGCAATTTGTAAATGCTACCTCTCCATTTGAAAATGACTCGCATGAAGGAGCCGACAGGGCTACGATTGGCCACACGCTGTAGGTATGGGACTGTCATTGCCTTCCTGGTCTTTCAAATAATGACCTTTCTTGCCTTACTGGACACTTTGCTCCCCTTGCCTTACTAATGAAGTTTTTCAGCTCAGATGACAAACGAATTGCAGTCGTGGGTTAGAGGACCCGAAGACTGAGCTATTACTCCAGAACTCTCTTCGAAAATAAGATTCCACCAGAACTCAAACCTGAAAAGCAAATTCAAATTTAAACTACAGTCACTACTTCTAGAACACACAATATTTAATGTTTACTCTTTTAGTGATTTCGTGTTATCCTCAGAAATGTAAATTTGTTTAAATGTCATAAATCTTATAAACCAAACAATGTTAAAGAGGATTGTAAGTGCTGGGGAGATGAAGCTTGTTATGTCTACTATTTATTAGCATTGCTCTGTTAATATGTTACACATAACAGAGCAAGAGTAAGTGAGACTATGAATACAAAGTTTCTTGTTCTGATATGCAATAGACAATCTTTAATAACTGTATATTACCCCAGCCCCGTCTTTACGAAACATTAATTAATCAGAAAATGTAAGTTTCCCTTTAAATACATTAAATACTTTATTCAATTAAAAACATGAGAATTAACTGAGCATATACTTTTAGTATTGTGAAGATAATGTTATAAGAATTGTTAACGTAATTTAATGTAAACAGAACTGAGACCTTAAATGAGTAACAGGTTGGCAGAACTGAGAGTATGGAGATCTTCGTCACAACTGCTAACCATACATAATTGTAAGTTATTTCAGCTATTTGCTTCTTATGATTACGAATACTTTAAATGCTCTGAGTGTACGCCCAAAACTCTTCCACTTTAATACTGGGAGGATTCGAGTGAGGATTAACTATTTTATTGTAACTAGGGAAATTATTTTATTGTCCCAATTTTTACACAGTGGCAGTGTTGTGTAAGCCGTATTATGGTGGGAATGCACAGGTAAAGTTACAGCCTGTTTGCCCACCACTCCCCATCTCATTTATAACTCAGTTTATGCTGGCAAATAATTTTGTGCTTATACCTTTAGTAATTTAGTGTTATTCTGGTAAATGCGAATTTGTTTAAGTAATTTAAAATTATCGTTAATGTTTTAAGATCCCACTCATAGCAACGGAACTATTTTGAATTTTCGAATCTCCCACCCCCTCTATACTCCCACTATTTCATGCCCAATTTCTGCCAATAATAAACATGATCTCTAGTGCTGAGAAAAAACAGTAAAATATCAAGTATGGTACGAGACAAGAACGTAAAACCATAATTGAAGAGGTCATCGCACAACGATTTTCCAATGGGCAAAAATATCTGGTATTTAAGCTTAGAATGAAGAGGCTTGTGGTATAACAGGTTATTGCTACTAGGCCATGTGCAGGAGTAGTGGTTTACTAAAGGCTGTAAATAAAAATTCCAAGGGAGAGAGAGAGTGTGAGAGGGGGGGGGGGAGAAGATAATTATATTTTACATAATTTTATTATACCTTACATTCAGACGGTACTCATCGATTGAATATTTATTTATTAATTTCCAAAAAAACAAACCCAAAATAAAGTAATAGTGGAGAGAAAGGAATTTGACTCCAACCGGATCTCGTGTCGTCACTCAAACGAATAGGCACTTAGCAGAACCTCTATGGCAAATTATCGATTCTGTTCCTAACTCTTTGGCCAGTTTGCTAGGAAACATTATGGGAGGTTATAATGTCATTAACTTTATGAATAAATGCTAAAATGAAGTACTTGATTAATCTTTTAAATGCCGGTATCACCAGGAAGTCTATAAATGCAAGTCAAGTTCCCTGAGAGTTGAACTAAATGTATACACTGGAACGGAACAAATAAACTCGTACAAGTCACCTTTCCAAGCTCCTGAAACCAACTAACATGATGGGAGTTATATCACGCATTAGCTTACGACGTGTTCAGAAAATTGTAATACTACAAATTCAAATACAGAAATAAAAAAATAAAAGAGAGAGAGAGAGAGAGAGAGAGAGAGAGAGGGAGAACAAGACGAAGTAAAAGAGAGAGTGTGATTAATAATGATTGTTAAATCTTATTATACCATTGCATTAAACGAGTTATACAACAATTGCTACTTTAGAAACAAATTAATTAATTTTAACAAAGTCGTAATTAAAAGAAAAAACCTCTTCCTTAACTGAATTATTTATTGATAATACATTTTTTAAATTATTAGAAATCTAAAAAAACCTAATTATTCACTGTTGAATAAATAAATGTATTAATTTCCACAAAAAAAAAAGATAAGCACTTTTTGGTAGAACTTGTATGGAGAATCGAGCCCGGTCCTACCTCTTTGGCCATTATAAGAGGTTATAATGACTTTAAATTTATGAATTAATGTTAAAATTAAGTACTTGCGTGATCTTTGAAATCCCGGTATCACCAGGAAAGTGTTCTATAAATGCATGTAAAGTTTCCTGAGACTTGAACTAACTATATACACTGGTAAGGAACTAAAAAACCCACACAAGTCACCTTCCCTATCTCCTGAAACCAACTGACAAGGTGTGACTTATGACGTCATACATTAGCTGATAGCTGACATCACGTGTTCAGAACTACAAACGGACCTCCCATAAACTGTCTTTGTCACTTTGCCGATAAAGCACCAAATAATAAAATGGATTGTCAGCAGGCGGTCTTCATGATCAGAACTGAGGATAGCCGTCTACAGATAAATATAACAACTCCTCAGAATTCAATATTCCCTCTTTCTGAACCTTACCTTTGACCCCCCCCCCCCCCTACTTCAGCTTAGTGTTATCGGGACCATTCAAAAGAATTTTAGCGGGTATCATTTCTAATCAATTGTGCTGTATCTAAGAGTGTAAAAGGGTCAACTCGAATACCTCTAGCAACGCTTTCTCCTGTTGTAATAGGAAAGTGCGGTAACCTCCCTTGGCTAGAAAAAGGTAGTAACCTGTAGATAACCCGTCACAATTAGCCATAGTATGAAAACATGGACGTATATTAGTAATGTAGCGGCAACGGAGCCAGCCAGCTGTGAAGAACAGAAGTCAACGGAGCCAGCCAGCAGTCAACGGAGTTGTAAAGAACAGAAGTTGTGAAAGCTAGTGTGTTGCCTTCTGCCTTTCACTCAGTGTACATTTGCAGCTACTTCTTTTGATGATCATCAAATATGTATTGTTGACTATAAATAGTGTTGTGTTTAGAACATTTGCATTTATTTAACATAAGAACGTTAAAGTGGTGACCAACCACGTGATTTTAATATGCCCGTCTCGATCACATAAGTAGAAAAATAAAGTATGACCTTCATGGAGCACGCGAGCGTTATGAAGTCCCGGATAGGTACGCCGTGCCGAACCTAATGGACTTCACTACTCAGCTCGATGGTAAGACAATTTTCACGACGCTGGACTTCACGCGCGCGTACCCTCACATGCCCTTTGAAGAACAATATTTGAAGAAAACGGCAGTCATCACTCCTTCGGCTTGTTCGAGTATCTGCGGATGGCATTTGGTCTTAAGAAGTGGCGCAGACATTCCAGTGATTTGTGGACAACATGCTGCGGGACCTACCATTCGTATTTCCCTTCTTGGAGGACTTCCTCGTCGCATCGAAGACATTGTCCCTTAACATAACCATTATGTGTCTTCGGAAAGCCGGAAGTGGACGTCCTTGGATTCAAGGTAGACGCTAACGGTATAGAACCACTGCCTACACCAAAGTGCAGACGATCCAGGTGTTTCACCGTCCAGGCACCATTTGCACGTTCCGTCGTTTCTTGGGTATGCTAAACTTCTATAGGAAATGCCTTCCGCGTGCCGGGCATGCCCAGGTGCCAGGAATCGGCTACTTCACAACTCCAAGAAGCGGGACAAAACTCCCATTGCGTGGACCGACGAGAGGACGGAAACTTTGAGAAGAGCAAGCGTAGCCTGTTAGAAGCGGTGAAGCTTGCGCATCCTGCAGCTTCCGGGAACTTTTCCTTGTCTGCGACGCATCCGACCACGGGATTGGTGCAGCCCTGAAACAGCGTAAGGATGGAGTGTGGAGGCCACTGGGATTTTTCTCCAAGTCTCTTTCACCAAAACAGCAGAATTATGCTACTTATGATAGGGAGCTCCTTGCAATTTATGAGGCAGTGAAGCACTTCCGCCCTCTCATCGAAAGTCTCAACTTTACCATAATTACAGATCACAAGCCGCTCACGTCCCTTTACCCAGCGATCCGAGTCAGCCTCTCCCCGTCGTATTAGGCACCTTGGCTTCAACAGCCCGTTCACGACGGACCAGGAAACGAGAATGTTGTAGCAGATGCTCTCTCACGGATCGAAGAGGTGGACCTGCCGAACGATCTGGAAGCTCTGGCAGAGGCGCAGAGAAAAGATCCAAGCATCCAGGAGTTGAGGAAGGGCCCTTCGCTACAGCTCAAGCTGATGTCGATGTCTGGAATAGAGTCCAGGCTACTCTGTGAGACCTCGAAGATGACTGCAAGACCCTATGTCCCTCCAGAGTTCAGGCGCTCCACTTTCGACCGTCTGCATGGCCTGAGCCATCCTGGTACCAAAGCTAAGATGAAACTCATCTCGGTATTTTTGGCCAGAGATGTACAGAAATGAACACTATGAGTGCATTCTCAGGTCGAGACTTTGCAGACCTTCCAGTCAGGAAGAGAGACGAGAACGTACAAATCGGTTTAGTCCAGGACAGCATAGTCCTTGCAGCAGAAGAAGCCTTTGAACTGAAGGAGAAAAAGGGCAAAAGGACCCCAGTGTGGCAGGGAGCTATCGGCCCATATGCATGCTGCCGGTTCGGAGAAAGGCCTTGAAAACGCTCATAAAAAAAAGAGATATTTATCCGAATAATAAGAAGAGCCAGGCACAGGTAATTCGGAGGCATACCAGGAAGGTCGGCCGAACAAGCTATCAAGAGGCTGATCGATGACAGCGAGCAGGCGAGCATAAATATGTGCTCATAGTATTCATCGATAAAGCTGGGGCATACGACAACGCTTGGCCAGCAATAATGGATGTATTACAAAAGATGGCATTTCCAAGCAATATGCTCGAGATGATAAGCAGTTTCCTCGATGAAAGGCGGGCCTATTTAAGAGATGGTGCCGACACGAGCGCAGCGGTAAATACAACTAAAGGATGGCCCCAGGGCTCGGTGCTTAGGCCCCTACTGTGGATCCTGTTAATTGACGGGCTCCTGGAGGCCTCGGGGTTCCGAGAAATATGTATATGTTACAAAAAAATATAAATAGTGTTGTGTTTAGAACATTTGCATTTATTTAACGCATCTATTTAACATAAGAACGTTAAAATAGTAATCTTGTAATAGAGCTAACAATACGACCGTAATCTTTTACAGCTGTTTATATTTCCCTTACATCCCATTTTGAGCCATAGAAAAATCCTAAGTGAAGTCCAAAAAGAGGACGTAACATTGAATTATTTAGTTGGATTGCCTGCACTTCAAGACGATCGATTTTCTCGCCTGCCTCCATAACTTCCTCAGAAACCCTGTCAAAAGATGTTTTGTTGAGGATTCATCCCTTCTGGCTGTCTAACCGTCAATATTGATCTCAGTAGAAGAACATTCCTTAAATTGCTTAAAAACAGCAGCATACAAGCCCCAACTTCGACATTCATTCCAATAGAGGTTAGCAGTTCCTCAGCGCCAGGGGATCTGGGGATTTGCGAGATCCCAGTCAAATGACAAACCGGCACTCCATGACTGCGGTTCATGTACATCAAACATACCTGGAGGTTTCACCTAGTAAGACGCGTCGTTTCTAAAGCCAATCTCATCATGTGTGTAAAACACGGAGGAGAGAATGTCTTTCAATATATCTGGTGAAATCGACATCACCTTTATCAGTTTACACCTGACTCCTTGCTAAATAAATATAAAAATAAATTCGCCTCCTACCTCAACTAGTAACCTCTATTAACTGAACTTATATTCAGAATCAAACATTCTGAACATCTGAACAAGTTCAAATAACATTCACCACTTTAGCCTTCCGTCTTTCCGTCTTTGGAGGGCTACTAGTGAAAACAGGTTGTAAGAGATTAGTTCGTTAAGAAGATTTATTGCATAAGGCTCATGAATGGGAAACTAGTGAAGAGCTACAAAGGAAAACAGGTTGTAAGGGATTAGTTCATTAGGAAGATGCATTGTAAAAGGCCTTTGGAATTAAGGCTAGTGAAGGACAACAAGGGAAAACAGGTTGTAAGGGATTAGTTCATTAAGAAGATGTATTTCATAAGGCTTATGAATGCGAGGCTAGTGAAGAGCTACAAAGGAAAACAGGTTGTAAGGGATTAGTTCATTAATAAGATGTATTGCATAAGGCTTATGAATGCGAGGCTAGTCAAGAGCTACAAAGGAAAACAGGTTGTAAGGGATTAGTTCATTAATAAGATGTATTGCATAAGGCTTATGAATGCGAGGCTAGTCAAGAGCTACAAGGGAAAACAGGTTGTAAGGGATTAGTTCATTAATAAGATGTATTGCATAAGGCTTATGAATGGGAGGCTAGTGAAGAGCTACAAAGGAAAACAGGATGTAAGGGATTAGTTCATTAATAAGATGTATTGCATAAGGCTTATGAATGCGAGGCTAGTGAAGAGCTACAAGGGAAAACAGGTTGTAAGGGATTAGTTCATTAAGAAGATGTATTGCATAAGGCTTATGAATGCGAAGCTAGTCAAGAGCTACAAGGGAAAACAGGTTGTAAGGGATACGTTCATTAGGAACATGCATTCTATAAGGCCTTTGGCCGGGAGGCTAGTGAAAGACCACAAGGGAAAACAGGTGTTCGGGATATATTCATTAGGAACGAATTTTGAAGGAAGGCAAGGATTCCGAGTCATGTGAAGAGAAGGGTAGGATTTTAGGGTTGCAAAAGGAGTCATCAGAATGAGTAGTCATCGCGATTTGTGTATGTGTGGGCGTCTGTATCATCATCCAGTATGAATGAGTATATCTGAATGGGGCTTATTTGTGACTCACCAATCTATTGCCTATCATCAGGTGACACATCATATTATCTACTGTAGCTGATAACGTATCTACATTTTGCTGAATGCTAGTCCAATATTTAATAATTTTGAGTAATTTTTAACATTTGGTTTGTGTGGTGTAAATCGCTACAAATTGCGTGACACCAAAGAAACAAATAAATAAATAGTCCAATATTGTAACAATGGAGTCTTCTAGGAAATCTTTTAATTATTTTTAGTCATGCAATAAACCAACCTATATCAGTTTTTTACCATCCAGTTACCTCATTCCTTATTTTCTTCTATCTTTTAGCAGATTTCCCTTAAGGGAAATCAGCTATTGAGGTTGTACTCATGACGGAATTTTCGACATTTTTCTTCAAATGTCCATCGATCCTACTTAGTAGATGACGAAAATGAGGTCCGTTCAAAACTGTATATATATATCTATATATATATATATATATATATATATATATATATCTATATATTTGTCTGTTACCGCTCTAGCGGTCGCAATTTTTGTTAGATCGTTACAAAACTCGAAATTTAGTTGTTTTATGTAAAAAGAAAGATCAAGTTCGTTAACGGCTGAAATCGGACCAGTGGGAGGGTGGGTTTAGAGGGGAGGATTTTCGAAATATCAAAATATTTCCGTTACTGTACGTCGGATCGAAACGTTGTATAAAATCAATCTTATTGCAAATTACATTTACTATAAATATTGTTCTATACATATTTTCCGTATAATGAGTATTAACTGAGATATTTGTATTTTTTGTAATGAGTTCCGCTTTCAGTAAACCCCCACTCCTACTAGGGGCATATTAATAATAAGCTTATATCTCATGAACTACCTATTTATTGGTTTAAATAAAAAATATTTTTTTAAAAAAAGCTTTATTTTATGATATACAAAAAAATACGTTATTTTGACCCCCCCCCCCTTTTTTTTTTTTTTTTTTTTTTTTTCTCTTGGACTACAAAAATCTGAGTGATTGAGATATAAATTATTTTGATTCATTTCAAATTACTCCACTAGCTATAGTAAATAGTTTCCAATAAAATTAATATTTTATATTCAGATATATTTCTTTAATTGTTTGTTTTTCCGGTCTATCTATCGATACTGCGCTACAAGGTTGGCTAACCTGTTTGTTTACAATCCAGCCTTATTACGTTGTAGGGATTATTAACTTATATTGTAAATTCGCTGAAAGATTTCTCATTGCCGTTTGTAATTATTCACTAATATTCACGGAAGTATATTTACATATATTTATAAATATTCACTAATATTTAGTATATTCACCTGTATGTTTATTTATCTATTGTAAACCTTCGCTGGAAAACCTGCTTGTTCCTTAATCATGTGAAAATCTCATAACCGTCTGAATCGTATTTTGCCCCCACCCCCTTTCTATTTTCTTCCCGGATTCCTAAATTTGGAATGGTTGTGATTAAAATTATTCTGGTTTATTATTGATTACAGTACTAGATATAATAAATAGTTATGAATAAAATTTATAACTTATATTCAAATATATTTCCGTAATTGCTTTTATTTCCGGTAAAAGCTAGCTAACCTGATTGTTTACAACTCAGACTGTTTGCTATCAGGAAGGTTCTTACCATTTGACTTGCCCTTTATTTGTTTACTTAATATTCACAGCAGTATTAAATCTTACAAATAATGGATATTCTGTGGTACTATTTAGTGTTGGTGTAATAAGTGTTCAGAGCGCTGCTATCATTAACGGTAAGTCCATCTTTTGTGTTCTTGTTGTTTTTTGAGATTGAATTGTTTTTAATTTAATCTCGGAGCCTAACGGATGAGAGTTACTTTCCCGCCAAAAGCTAGTTCGGCCGTTTCTTTGACTGACTCTGCTCTCGTGAAATTTGTCTATTGTAAAACTTCACGTGGGAAATCTGCTTAGTTTACGCAGCCCCTGCGTGACGGACTTTTTCCTTTAGCAAGAATCCTTTATAACCTATACTTGATGTCTGGCTCAGTCTGATACCTCCGAAGTAATAGCTTACATACCATACCGCGATATTGGCTGTGTTAGGAGAGCTTCAGGTTATAATAATGCCTAGAGGACCCAAGTTAGTCCTGTGAGTTAAAGTGAGTTATCTCCCATCGTAAACTAGAATGGTGAGTTCGATTCCCACCTAAATAAATAGGAATTTATTTAGTGACGAACTCATTAAATAAAATCCTTATACCCACCCGGCTAGAAAACGGTGGTAACCTGTAGATAAGCCGTCCAAATTAGTCAAAAAGTGGACGTTAATAAATAACAAAATAAAAATAAAATTCTAAGTTTCCCCCTTAAGAATTCATTTTGAGAAAAATAGATAGCTCAAACACTAGAGAATAAATTTTCTTAAACAATAATCATTCACTGCGAGGTTTGAACTAAGATGTTATAGATTTTTATTGATGTTAACAGATTTGTCTTAATGGATTTACATATAATCTAAACATATTTCCCAGGAATTGGAATGATACAATGGAGATCTCATCTCACTATTTATTCCCTACTTCTAAGTAAAAATCTGATCAATAGAAGAGTGAGGTTTACTGAAGACTGGAAACAAGAAAGTACGAGCTTGTTCTTTATTTATACATGAAAACCATATCATAGCTAGCTCAGTAACGATAAAACAAAAATTGCGACCGCATGAGCGGTAACAGAAAAGTGTTTATATACATAATTTTGAATATACGATGCTTTCGTTCATCTCCAATGCAGGATCGAAGGACATTTGAAACAAATTTTCGAAATTCGACATGCTCTAAAATCCTGATGAAATTTGTCATTTTCTAGAAACTGGAACTATCACACGAGTTTTTGAATGACTTTCTGAGTAAACCAATAGAAAATAAATACTCATTAAATTCTATAGTGTTGCCAAAACATTACTCATGTTATTTGAGATTTTCTCATTAGATTTGCAACATTTTGTGTATGTTAATTAAGGATATTGTTAATATGATGACAGCAAGCGAGGTTATCTTTAAAGTCAATATCTTACTGATAAAATTTGATTTATTGATAAAATGAAAATAATGAATTTTGTTTAGAATATACATTCAGCTAAAAGAAAAATCGTTTGATTTATGGATTTCAACACTTTCTTTTCAAACACACTACCACCAAAAGAAACATTATTTTTTCTGTAATCGTTGAATAATGGTAACATTACTAAACTGAAATGAGTGAAGAAAGTGAAACATTTTGCAATAGAGTGAAGAAAGTAATCACTTTCTTCACAAGTGAAGAAAGTGAATTGCCTTCTTAATTAGTAATAAGTATAAATTAAAAAATAATTTGAAGTTGGAAATTAACTGCTTTTAAATGTTTCTTAACATTGTAAGAATTTATTTTAACAAAATAAATTGAAATGTGAATGAATTATTGGTGGAAATAATCAATATATTTTAAAATTTAAACATAATAATAATTACCTTCCTTGTTTATAACCTGCACTTGTTTACAACCTGCACTACTTCACAATCATCACTAGTTGTTTTATAACTATGCTTATAACCTTTCACAACCATGCTTATAACCTACCAACAACATACCATAATCTTCACAACATCCTAATTTTGTTTATATTCTGGTTAGATCTGATCATGTATTACAGGATTACAGAAAAAATTTAATATTACACTCGTGACGAAAGTAGAATTTGCAACTCTCGTGAAATTACCACACTCGCTTCGCTCGTGTGGGTAAACGTTTCACTCGAGTTGTAAAATGATCTACTTTCGTCACTTGTTTAATAAATAACTATTTTTTACATCAGACTAGCGAATAAATAAGAGCAGAAAAGTGACACCTCACAAGATGGGTTAGATAAAAACAATAACAAAATTTCTATTATGAATCGAAGTTCTCAAAAATAAAATATCGAAACGGCTAATTTTGCAAACCATGAAGTTTTATTGACCAAAACTCATTAATTTAACTGCTTTAATAAATAATAATAACATTAAGATACATTAAATATTATAATAGTGTTGCGAAAATTAAATACATGAAAGAATTGGACAGAGATGTTCACGTGTTTTGGGGAGTGCGTAGGAGATCAAAGGGTGCCGCTAGATGGTCGCGCCTGTCCTAGTCCCTACCAGTCCTTTCTGGAAGAGTCTTGGCCTCGCCCTTTGATGTTTCCGCTCCTCTATATAAGCATGTGCAATTCGCCCGACAGTTTTAGTTTGCTCTCAGCTGTCTTTAAGTGTTCATCAGTGCTACAGTGCGACTTAGTGCAGTGAGGTAAAGTGTTTTTATGTGAAGAACAATGTTGTACCGTGACTCCGCCTTGCCGTGTTTAAGACAGTGCAGTGACGTCTTTTTGTAAAATTCAGTGACCGTGAGTGAATTATTGGACTGTGACTCTTTGAAGAACAGTGACGCTATCAGTGCATACTGTGAGTAGTAATTAAGAATAATTAACCAAGTGTATAGTGCATTGTTAAATAAATTGCGCAGTGATAAAAACTGTGAAGCTTGTGTGTATTTAATTTTGCAATCCATAAGAACTCTAATAAACAATGTTCATTATATAATATATTATATATATATATATATATATATATAAAAGAAAGTCGTGTTAGTTACACTATTTATAACTCAAGAACGGCTTTACCGATATGGCTGAAAATTGGTGAGGAGGTAGCTTAGAGCCAGGAGACGGACATAGGCTATATTAATTTTTTCTGAGACGAACAGGAGTGGGGGTTATAAGGGAGGCCTAAAATTAAAAATAGCGATATTTTGTTTCCTATTGGTATTTTCGCCAAATATGAACATACAAAAGTTGTTTACTTTGTTATTTAGAGTATCTTTTTTGATATACACTTTTTTCGTATACCGAAAAATAAACGAGATATACGCTAAAAACCTATAGCGGAAGTGAACAATTTTATTTAGCACAAAAGACTCAACCGAACTAAATAAAACTAGGTATTTGTATTAGCACTAACGCCTTCATTATAATAAGCCATACCAACATTTCTAAGGACGGGCAGGAGTGGGCGTTGTAAGAGAGGCCTGAAACTCACCCGAACTAAATAATACTCGGTATGTGTTTAAATTAATTAATTCAAATCTATGTTAATATTTTGACCTTAATAATACAAAGCTATGCATAATGCACAGGAGACGGAAAATATGACAATATGGAGGACAGTGAAGTCTTATATAAAAAGTTAATTTTATTATTTAAAAATCCACAGCAACGACGGGTATAAACCCTAAACACAGCGACGGGTAAATGTCAAAATATTGTGCAAAGTAAAGCCTTGCCAAAAAAAATACCATCACCATTCAGCCTCAAATGAATTCTCGGGCGAAGCCGGGTATCTGAGCTAGTTTATATATATATATATATATATATATATATATATATATATATATATATAATATAAATTATATATATATATATATATATATATATATATATAATCTAAATTATATATATATATATATATATATATATATATATAATTTATTATAAATACTATGCTATGTGTAATATAATTAATAGTATATTATAATAATATTAGTATTATATAGAAGGTTTATACTCAGCAAACAGGAATAAAATCCACATCGGGGGAAAACCCAACCAAAGTGGAATTTGTAATCTTCAAATATGTTAAGGGGAATTTAAAATTTTGTCCACAATTCTAGCCGTAGCAAGAAACACTTCTTGCCCTGCTTCTTTTATAATTTCTATTGGCAGATTTAATTTCTTGCTGCCTGTTAGTTTTATAAGATTTCAAGGAAAATCAGATATCGAGGTCATACTCATGACGCGATTTTCGATAAATTTCATAAAATGTCCATCTATCCTACGTAGTAGATTACAAAAATGAGGTCCGCTCAAAATTATATATAAATATCTATATATACATTTTTCTGTTACCCCCTCTAGCGTAGCAATTTTTGCTGCATCGTTACCAAACTCCATATATAAGCGTTTCATGCAAAACTAAAGATTAAGTTCGTTACGGCAAAAGTCGGACCGGGGGAGGAGTTTAGAGGGGGAGAATTTTACATATGTATTCTAAATATCTCCGTCATTATAAGTCGGATCGAAAAATTGTATAGAAGCAATCATATTGTACATTTTAATGCCTATAAATGTTGCCATTAGCGCATTTTCTCTAATATGAATATTAGCCGAGATATTTGAATTTTTCAGTTTTCAGCCTTCAGCAAACCCCCACTTCTACTCATGTTACATAAGCAATACTCTGTTATATAATAAACCACATTATTCGAAGCTTAAATACCAAATATTGTTTTAATGACACCTTTATTATGCGAGGATACATGCTAATTCGTTGTATTTTACATTCTTGTTTGGAAAATGCTAATTTGATCTATACCATACTAGATATTTAACCGTTTCAGTCAACACTAAAGATCAAACTTCTTATTGGCAGAAATCGGATCAGGAATTGGGGGGCTTATGGAAGGGGGAATTCGAAATTACAAAATATCTGAGCTATGACAAGGATTGAAAAATATTGATGCTCTACAAGTGTTTCTCAATGAATATCATTGTAAGTCAAATATTAAGTTATTGGTTCTTTCTGTTTATCAGTCCGAATGTGTGTTAAGATGTGATCACTAACGAGTTACGCCAACATGTGTGAAATCTGCTTAGTTTACGCAGCCCCCTTCGTGAAGGACTTTAATACATAGAAATTCAGAATATATGGTTAAATGGGGTCAAAAGTGCCGGAACGTGGGTAAAATTGCTAATATTAATAATTCACAAAAATAATAATAACATTAAATAATGAACATATAATAAAAGAAAACTGGAGCAGGCAGCAACAAATGCAATTATAAAATCTGCTAAAACGTGTGTTCATCATATTTCGCCCCGATTTCAAAATATATTCAAATAAAAGAGTTCAAGTAATCCTTCAATTTTCTATAGCCAGCTTCAATATACTTCGAATAAAAAAAATTGATTAAATATAAAAAACTTACAAAAGTAGAATATAGTGATAGAAGAGTCGCTGACTGCCCGTTGTAGACTGAAGGTAGTGTGATCCCAAGATCTCGCTAGAGCGCGCTCCAACAAACTACACGAAGTCCGTCACGCAGGGGCTTAATAGCTTATTAATTAAGCAGATTTCCCACGTGCACCACATATATGCATTTATCTCTAAAAGTAAAAGTTCAATGAGACCAATACTTGGTATTTAAACTTAGAATAAAGAGGTTCATGATATAATAGCTTATTGCATATGACATGAGTAGATGGGGAGGGGGGTTACTTAAGGATGAATACTAAAAATTCCGTCACACAGGGGCTGCGGAAACTAAGCAGATTTCCCACGTGATGTATTACAATTTAAATACTACTAACAGTAGAAGTAACGAATCTCTAAACCAATTTCACGATTATATCGGTTGTTATTATTATTTATTAACGTCCACTTTTTGCAACTCAGGCTAATTGGGACGGGTTATCTACAGGTTACCACCCTTTTCTAGCCAGGGTAGGACTTATGATGTTATTTAATGAATTTCGTCACTAAATAATTTCCTTTGCCCAGACAAGAATCGAACTCGCCACTCTAGGTTTCTATATCGGTTGTTTCACATAGAAATAGGGAATGTGAAGTGTGTTATGTTGCACGTGGGAAATCTGCTTATGTTACGTGGACAATATATTCCTGCCTCTCGAAGACAGGGGTTGTACTCTGAACTGAGTCCAATTCTGCTTGCAAATTCAAGGTCCTTTAACGAAAATCCGTGGCGCAGGGGCTGCGTAAACTAAGCAGATTTCCCAGGTGAAGTTTCACAATAGAGAAATCTGCATACTAATAACACTAGTAGTAACGAGTCTCTAAACCAATTTCACGAGAGCCGAACAGTTCCGGAAACGGTCGAACTAGCTTTCGGGGGATACTCACGAATAGACCCGACATTAGCCGATCTCATCACCTCCGTTATCCGCGCACACATAATAAAATGCAAATACCTCGGTTAATATTCAAGATAGAAAATAAATGTATATAATAATATGTATAGTAAACTTAATTTGGAATAAGATAGGTCTATACACGTTTTCGATCCGACGTATAGTATAGGAGATATATCGAATTTTCGAAAATGCTCCCCTTAACCCCCCCCCCCCACGCACTGGTCCGATTTCAACCATTAACGAACTTGATCTTTTTTTTTGCATAAAACGAGTAAATGTCGAGTTTGGTAACTATCAAACAAAAATTACGACAGCTAGACACACACACACACACACACACTCATATATATATATATATATATATATATATATATATATATATATATATATATATATATGTGTGTGTGTGTACAGTTTTGAACGGACCTCATTTTGTCATCTACTGAGTAGAATCGATGGACATTTGAAATTTTTTTTCTCGAAAATCTGATAAAAATCAATAAAAGCTTAAAAACTGGTTTTACATTGTCAGCGATTTAGCTGTAAAAACAGCTTCAAAGGTATTTTTTATCTAGAAATTAATTTCCCACTTGGAGGTTTATTGGCATATTCGTTCTTGTTGTATGGGGGGGGGGGGGTACTTCTCACTCGCCTAAAGTGTGTAATCTACAGCCAAACATATGAAAATATACAGAATATGTAAAAAGTTACAGAAATCTCTTTTACTTCAAATTTGATCAATCTTTCATGAAATAGAAGAGACACGTCTTAAAAAAGTTAACAAATTTTTTTTTATATAAGTTTACTTTAATAATTCATTTAAGTATTGCATGCTAAAAGATAAAACTATTTTTAACGTTTCTTGATTATTGTATAAAATTATGATAAGATTGCAAATATAATTACAATAAAAAAAAAGTAATTATGAGAATGAAAATGAAAATAAGGGGAGTATTGAATGAAAGTCCGATTATTATGTATTTAGGCGCGAATGGGAGGGAGGTTACAGCAAGGTTATGGCAGGGACTTGATGTTTTCAATCTACCATCCCTTACAAAATAATTCCCTATCTTTTATATTTTACTCCTCTCTTCATATATCTTGGGTGAGTCATATTTTTTCTCTCTTAAACGGGATACATACTCAACCAAATGTGCACATTTTTAGCCAAGTTTGAGCGCGAGATCCACTATATAACGTTCTCCTCCTATCTAGATCACAACTTTTCTGCATTTAGCTCCAGTGATTCCCTTTCTGTTCTATTATTCCGTAATTCATACTCGTCCAAAACTGCATACCTTCTAGCTATGTCACATTGAACTGTCATCACATTAGTCCAGCTCAATGTTTTGCTTTTGTCACATTTCCAGTTGTCCCTCAGAATATCATAATGTTACATGGAGTACCCTTTATTTAATAATCGGTTTCCTTAACTGACTATTTCACATTTCAACCCACACTTTTCTTTAAAGACCAGTTGGTAATGTTTAATTGGTTTTTATCTCTATTACAAATCTATATTCAATTGTCTTCAATTCAATGTCCTTGTGATTTTCTATGATTAACTAGAACAGAGGTTTTTTTTATACAGCTCCACTCCTATAAATGGCTACAATAGAGGCTTGATTGTATTTTTTACTAGGAGAATGGTTTCTTAGATGGCTCCATTTCTGAGCAATTATACTTGATTATTATTAGACCCCCTCCCATTCCTATTTATTATTTGTGACTGGACTATTGACTTGTTAGAAGGTTCATGGCTCTTCATGGTTTTAACTATAATGGCGATGTGAAAGAAGGATATTGGTTGCCCAGTATGATCAGTCAAGAGGTTTAATCTTACTTAATTTATCTTACTTAAGGGAAATAATCTGTTGAGGTTGTACACATTACGTGATTTTCAAATGTCCGTCAGTACTATCTCGGAGATGACATAAATGAGGATATATATATATATATATATATATATATATATATATATATATATATATATATATATATATAAATTTGAATGAACCTCATTTTGATCATCTATATATTTTTGTCTGTTACTTATTATTTCTTTTATTGTTTCCAAACTTCAAATTTAAGTGTTTAATGGCCCAGAGGCCATAAAAGGGTTTATTGAATCAGAGCATAAGATTGAAAATTCAAAATATCTCTGTTATTATGAGTGGATTGAAAAATGACTTGTATCAGATCATATTGCAAATTTGATTTCATATAATTGTTGTTCTATGCATTTTTTCTCTGACTTTAATATTTAACCGGGATATTTGCATTTTTTAGTTTTGAGCCTTTAGTAAACGCCCACTTCTACTAATGTGATTGCAAATTGAACTAACTGTATCCACAAGTATTTTATATTTGGTTTAAATTGGAAGTCCAGTTTGCATAGGCTACTTACTATGAGAGAAAGTTTTGCGGAATGATGTTATTTTCATGCCTTTCTACTTAGTTTATGCAGCACCTATATTGTAGACTTATATTTCTTTTGTCTGTTATTGAACAGTGATAGTTGTGAGATTCGTTTTAAACTATTGTTTGAGAATTATTGTTGAACTATAGCTGCAATTGTTTAATGTTGTTAGAGTTCACCTACTACCATTATACCCAGCGTAACCTACATATTTTGCAAATTTTTACTATAGAATAATGTGTTTCCCAATAGAAAATATATCCGTTTCAGAATATCTATACATTTTACTTAATTATAACGCCAGATCCTATAATTGTGACTACTTATTGCGATGTTTCCTTGTTTAGGGCTATTCTATATTGTTCTACTGTCTGCTGCCTCCCTGGAGATTTATGCTCCCTCTCTCTTAATATTGTTAAGGATAATCTAATTTTCCTTCTTTATTGCCTTTATCAGGCAAGAGAATCATAGCCAATAAATATTAATTGTTTATAAACTTGAATTCCAAAAGTTCCCTTCTTGATATTTGTGTAGCATAATGTTCTAGTACCCCCTTGACCTAGTAGTCCAGACCCCCTTGACACCTAACTCTGCCAATGTATTGCTCATAATAAGTATTCTTATAAATTTCATTCAAAGACCATTATATTTTTTCTAACACTGTTTTAATGCACTGTAATGAAATGAAACTCATTAGCTGCTCTATACATCCTTGGTAGAGCCGGTTTATGAAGTAAACTGCTTCTGAGGTATAATACAGTCAAAAGAAGCAGAACTTATCAGTAAGACTATGCTAGCACGACCTTTCAAGGAAGTCCATTATGCAGGTGATGCATGCACTATGTAGGATTATGATATTCTGATGATCTCATTTCGTCTAAGAATCCTCTGTAAAGAAGTTCACACATTAATAAAATGTTTGTTGTTCTTGAGATGTTCAGTAGTTTAAGGCACTTAAAATGAAAATCAGATGAGTAGATATGGGGGTTTACAAAAGGCCAAAAATAAAATATGATATACTGTTTATGTTCAAGTCAGAGAAACATGTATGTAGTTGTAGAGAATTAAAATTACAATGTTAGTTATAAAAAAGTTTTAAATCCGGCTTGATATTTCAAATTTTCACTTCTGGCTGGAATGGGGGGTTTAGGTAGGGAAATTTCAAAAATTGGAAATATCTCTGTTATTATGAGGCGGATCGAAAAATGTTATTTAGCCACACTTGTTAAGCTATTGATTCTTTACAATTGTTGTTCAAGACATTTTCTCGTAACTCAAATATTAAGGGAGTTATTATTACTTTTTTGTTTTCAGACTTCAATAAATTGCTACATAATAATACAATACTCAAGGTATTATATTTAGAAATAGAGAATATGTTGTGAGACGACACTACTAGTGTGTCATTCCAGGTTTCTATTAAAGGTCCTAAGGAATTCCTAATTAAAGTCCTCAAGGACTTTTAATAGAATATGCACTAGTTTTAGCAGATTTACCTTCAGGGAAATCAGCTATTGAGGTTGTACTCATGACGCGATTTTCGAAAAATTTCTTCAAATGTCCATCGATCCTACCTAGTTGATGATGAAAATGAGGTCCATTCAAAATGTTATACACACACACATCTATCTATATACATATTTGTCTGTTATTGTTATTTTTATAATTGCCTATATATGTTTGTCTCTAGCAGTCAAGCAATTGTGGTTTAGTCGTTACCAAACACAATATTTAATCGTTTAATGTAAAAAGACAGGTTAAGTTTGTTAATGGCTGAAGTACAAATGGGACTGGGGGGTTTAGAGGGGAGGAATTTCGAAAATTCTTAATATCTCCGTTATCATGTGTCGGATCGAAGTGTATAGAACCCGTTTTATTGCAAATGTAATGTTCTGTAAATGTTGTTATGTGCAGTTTTTCGCTATCTTGATTATTATTGAACAGTGGCATTTGCATTTTATAGTTTTTGGCCTTCAGTAAACCCACACTCCTACTAATGTGACATTAACAATAAGCTGTTATATCATGAAACACATTATTTGATTCATGAATACCAAATATTGTTCTCATTGAACTTTTTCATATTGAAGTAAATGCAAATACTTACCACATGTGGGAAATCTGCTTAGTTTAAGCAACTCCTGCATGACAGACTTTTACTCAATATTGAAAGTGGTCCTCATTTATAACTGTTTGAAACTTCATTGCGACTCAAACAGCTTTTATTTTTCAGGTTCTTGTGCTAGCGGGAAGAAATGTCTAACACTAGTATAAGTGGAAAGATGGCTAACACTAGTAGAAGCGGGACCATCTCTTCTCCACTGGCAGTCAGGGTTCCGCATACTCGCGTGTAAGTATTCTATTATTCCTCTTTAAACTTTTTACATCTCCCTTTATCTTAATAAACAGTCATCAGTTTCACCCCCTTTATACCTTTATCCAAATTACCCAAAATCCACTAAGAGTCACATCTTTAATAACCATGATGCTTTAACATCAAGCAGTTTATTAGCAGCCTTGCTAATATATTCTAAAGATGTTGCTTTGGATATCAATTCTCATCTTATTTGGATTTGAGACTTTTTAGTCATTTAAATTTTATTTTTATCAATTCATTTATTTGAAATGCAATATTTTATGAGAGATGTAGGGTGTCACCTAATTTTTCCAACATTTTTCATAGGCCAATGAAAACAAATAGTCTATATTGATTTTCTCTTCAACATTTACAGGTTTCTTTTATAGTATAAGTCTAGCATGTCTGCTTTTGTCTAAATAGAAATTCTTCCTTCTTTTAATTTATTTGTGAATATTAGGAGACTCGGGAGATCGAAAAATGTCATATACAGCACATACCATCACGTTCTCGAGCTCTACGGCCCACAAATACCTGTCTCTGTTGCCGAATCTCTCCATTACACTCCAGGTACTCTTTATATTAATAGAATAAGAAGATTTTTTATTTTAAATACTTAATTTTTGAAACTAATATTGTAATATATTAGCCATTCAGAAGTTTTACGCTTGATTTTTGGTTCAAGAAGGATCAGTAGCTTCATTCACTGAGCCTCTCCATAAATTTTATTAACAGATTTCCTTTGACTAAAATCAACAATCGAGGTTGTATTCATTCGAATGTTTCAAGTTTTGAAAAAATACTTCAAATGGCCATCAAGCCTACCTAAGAGATGACAAAAATGAGGTCTATTCCATCTTGCGAGTGCTGTCATACTTTTCCTTCATATATATATATATATATATATATATATATATATATATATATATATATATATCAGTTTTCTTAATTGAATAGTGCCTTCAGTGCAGTTTTTAGTGAATATCAGTTCAGTATAGCGATTAGTAATGAAAAATAATTTACGAAGTGTGTAAAAGTGTGCAGTGAGTTGCCAAATAAATTGTGAAGTGATAAAAACGTTAAAGTTTGTGTATTTAATTTTGCAATCCAAAAGAACTCTTAATAATCAATGTTTATTATTTTTGTAATAAATGTAAAAATATACATAATTGTCCATTAATGCTCTAGCAGTCGCATGATTATTACAAAACTTGATATTTGAAAGTTCTTTTAAAAATTTAATTTCCTATACATCTTGTTTTACATATTTTTTTTCTCTATCTTGAATGCTATCACTCTATCTTAAATAAGTACTATCTTAAATATCAAATATAATTTTCATTGAACCTTTACTGTGGAAGGAATATTCAAATATATGTGTTATGGCATCATCAATAAAGATCATATTTTCTAGAGACCTCAATATTTACTTGATCTGTCCTGTACTCACTATTTAAATGATTAATATAAAATATGAAGATAAAATTCAAAATTAAAGATGTTGAAATACAAAAATATCTCTGTTATTGTGAGTCTGATTTAAAAATATTATATAATCAGTCTTGTTAATCATTAAATGTTTTACAGTTTTTTTTCTTTTTTATTATTTTCTATGTAATTTAAATATTAAATAAATATATGAGTTATTTGTATTTTTGTTCAGCCTTCAGTTAACCCCTACTCCTATTTGAGGGTTTGTATTGTTGCAGGTGCCAAAACTTGTGCATCTGTTGGATTGAATAGCGAGTGTGGTTGGGCGTGGTATGTCTGTGGGAGGAAACTCCTCGTCTGGCACAACCCGTCCAATCCAAACTCCGAAATGACTGTCCTCGCGAAGGAAATGATGTTACCGTCAAGCGGGCTCAAGCACCATGCGGATCTAGTCGCTGTCTTTAAAGTACCAAACCAAATCGTAAGCCAGCTAGTCGCATTATTTTTGTAATTATTCATGTTTGGACAAAATACTCATAACTTTAGAAAATACATTTGGAAAAATTTCTGTGATGCTTTTTTTTTTATTTTAGGCACCATCTTGCATAGGGGTTTCCCCAGAAGGAGTGATTCGATACTGGGAGGTGATTGGCCATCATTCATCATGGATTGATGTTAATGCTAACTTAGGCGGAGAGGAGGTAATGACTCTTAATATAAGTTAACCATTTGTCTAAATATTAATGTTATTTGCACAGTGCAATGAATTTGTATTTGAAAAATAATTACCATCTCAGTCCTCAAAGTAACCCCTTGTATTGGACTGTCTTGAGCCACCTATCTACCAACACTTGAAGACCTTCATATTCTAACTCACATGAACTCAGCTTAGTAAATTGTGCCTGACCAGGTTTTTGAAAAGTGGCTGACTTGGGGGGGGCACTTGAAGTAACTCCTCATTAAATGTATAAATACATTTAGACTGTCAAACATTTTAAGTATAAGAAAGCAGGGAGCAGATTGGAGAATAATGATTCAATTCTGTTTGCCATTCATAAGATCAGATTTAGGATGATGGATAAGTTGTCTACAGTTCAGCGAAACTTAACGTACTAAACACTGTTACACAAAATTTATGCATACAGGTGCTACGTAATCTAAGCTAATTTACGACTTTCTAGAATAAGATATGCTGATGATCTTATCTTACTATGTATTCTCCATTTCTCGAATAGTATCAAACCTATGCAAACAAGGATTAAAATGTTAGCTGGACATAAGATGTTTAGTGACTGAGATACTTAATGTGAAAATCTGATTAGTAGAAGTGGGGATATAACTTGGTTAATATTCGATAAAACCTGAGGGGGGGTCAGGTTAACCATGTGAGTTTTAGCATTGACTTTAATCTCACATGGTAAACCTAGAGTGGCGAGTTCGATTCCCGCTTGGGCAATAGGAATTTATTTAGTGACGGAATTCATTAAGTAAAATCTTTATTCATACCCTGGCTAGAAAAGGGTGGTAACCTGTAGAGAACCCATCCCAATTAGCCTTAGCTGCAGAAAGTGGACGTTAATAAATAATTTAATTTATTCGAGAAAAGATGTATAAAACAATAATTGTGGGAAATTAAAGTACCAACAACATTGGTTATTTACAATTTACTGATCTGACTCATAATAACTGAGATATTACGAATTTTCATTTTTCCTTCCCTCTAAACCCCCCCTTGTCCTCTCCAATTAAAGATTACTCAATATAATCTTTAGTTTTTCATGAAATGGTTAAATATTAAGTGTGGTGATGATCAATTATAAATCATGTAGTTTAGCACTTAAACTTTTAAATTATGACCTCACACTGAAAATGTTTGTACATATGTCACACATTAATAGTTCAATGAAAACAATATTTGGTATTTAAGCTCTGAATAAATGATATAACAGCTTATTGTTAATATGATATGATTAGGAGTGGGGCTTTATTATTTGTTCTCTAACTCAAATATTAACCAAGATATTTGCACTTCTTCATTTCAGCCTTCATTTGAACCACAGTTCTACTCGTACAACTTTTATTTAATGCCACTGTATTAATAAACATTTTATGTTCTGCTTAAATCTTAATTCCTGTTTACTTAAGCTTCCTATTAAGAGAGAATTAGGGAATAAGACGTGTAATGTATCAGTGTGGTGTTATAGCACATAGGAAATTGCTTAGTTTTGGTTAGGACTTTTTTGTTTGGTATAATCTCTTTATAAATGTCATTAATATTGGTATTTATTAAACAAATCTTGTCATTTTCTAACTAACAATTTAACCTCAGAAAAGGTCTCATCAGGGCTATTTCTATTTCAAATTAATTCTATTTCTATTTCGCCTCCATATTTCAGGTTTGTGGCGTCCATCATATACCACCGATCGGGTGCCTTGCTGTCACAACTTCAGGTACCATGTTTATTATATCACCCAAGACTGTCAAGGGCACAGCAACAGTTGTCACTGTATTTGTTTCTCAGATGCCCAAGTGGTTCGACAGTCTCGGGCGGAGGGTCAGCTCTATTATATTCGGAGGAGCCAGTTCTCAGCCTGCCATTGAATCTGTGAGTATTTCCTTTCATATTATTTGCTTATATTATTAAAATTATATTTCATAGCTTAGTTTTTATCTTGTTGCCCCTCCCCCCAACAGTGAATCTCTAAGTAATCTTATTTTCTGAAAATACCATGGTTTAAATTTTATTTTTATTAATTATGTAAAAAAAATTATTTTTGACCTACTCTGCCTTTAAGCAGTGTCATAGACAAATATATAGCAACATATTATTCCTACAAGCTAGATAAGAAACACAATGGATGTCATAAAAAAGAATATATATGTTCATCAATATGAATAAATACCACAGTTTTTTTTTAATCCTTTTTAAATTTAGTGGGGATACATTTTTTTCAAGTTTGATCCCTTTAATTGCACAAAGCCACTATAGTGGCTTGAAACAGGCTACTATAGTAGCTTTGGGCAATTAAAGGTTAACATTGATTAGATTCATTAGTTTCAAGTTATTGACTTCCAACTTTGGTTGCCAAATAGCATAGTCGGCAGAAGTCGGCTATATTTCGGACTTTCCACCAAAAGCCAGTTCGGCCGTTTCCGTAACTATTCGTCCCTCATTAATTGGTTTAGAGATTCATCACTACTACTGTTATTAGTAGGCAGATTTCTCTATTGCAAAACTTCACGTGGGAAATCTGCTTAGTTTACACAGCCCCTACGAGACAGACTTTTTTATTAGAGTTCTTTTGGATTGCAAAATTAAACACACAAGCTTTATCACTGCACAATTTATTTGACACTACACACGTGGTAAATTATTCTTAACTATTACTCACAGGATGCACTCATAACTTCAATGTTCTTGTTGCACAGTACAATAACTCACAAACACTGAAGTTCACAAAAACACAGCACTGCACTGGTCTTCACAAAGAACATGACAAGGAGGACACAAAGGACACTGCATTGTTCTATACATAAACACGGCACTACACTGATCATTACATAAACACGACATTACACTGATCTTTACATAAACATGACACCACAGTGATCCTTACATAAACGGCACTATACTGATCTTTACATAAACATGACACTACAGTGATCTTTACATAAACGGCACTATACTGATCTTTACATAAACACGGCACTACACTGGTCTTTACATAAACACTGTACCCAAACTTATAAGCACTCTTCACTAAAGCTGCACTGAACGCACTGCTGTTCATTTGAAGAGAACTGAGAACAAACTAACTCGAGCTGGACCGCTTTTATAGACTAGCGGCGAGATCAAAGACAAATGTCCAGACAGGTATCTCCGGGAACATTCTTTGGCACCAAAGGTCCTACCTTTGGGCAGTTCTTTTCATCTAACTCGTACTTCTTAAATATGTAATTTTTGGGACTCTGGTTGGCCTGTGGGTTAAGGCGTTGATCTTGATCTCATAGGGTAAAACCCTATAAAAAAAAGAGTGGCGGGTCGATTCCCACTCTGGCCAGTAGAAATTTATTGTGACAGACTCATTAAATGAAGTCCTTAGTCCCACCCTGGTTAGAAAAGGGTGGTTCCATGTAGATAACCTGTCCTTATTAGCCAAAGAAGCATAAAGTGGAAGTAAATCATTAAAAATTAACTCTGTTTAATTTTTTATGTACGTAGTTTTTGCAACATCTTATTAGCTTTTGCCATTTGAGGAATAAGCGACGCTATTAGCTCTGCCAACTCTGGAGTGACAAATGCTACGAGCTTTGTCATTTCAGGAATGACAATGTTCGGAGTACTGTCATTCTAGGAACGACAGGTGATATGATGCAGGCACTATAGGAATGACAGACGCTGCAAGATCTATCACTCCAGGGATGACAGATGTTAGTGTCCTGTGCCCAAAAAATGACAGATGCTCTAACTTTTGAAAGTCCAGGAATGGCCAATGCTGAGTTCTTGCACAACAGGAATGTCAGATGGTACAATTCGTAGCAACTCTTATTCCTCGAATGGCAGAGCTCATAGCATCTCTTATTCCTCAAATGGTAGAGCTCATAGCATCTCTTATTCCTCAAATGGTAGAGCTCATAACGCCTCTTATTCCTTAAATGGCAGGGCTCATAGCACCTGTTATTCCTCGAATAGCAGAACTCATAGCACCTCTTATTCCTTGGATGGGAGGGCTCATAGTACCTCTTATTCCTCGAATATCAGAACTCATAGCACCTATTATTCCTCGGATGGCTGGGCTCATAGCACCTCTTATTCCTCGAATAGCAGAACTCATAGCACCTCTTATTCCTTGGATGGGAGGGCTCATAGTACCTCTTATTCCTCGAATATCAGAACTCATAGCTCCTCTTATTCCTCGGATGGGAGGGTTCATAGCACCTCTTATTCCTCAAATGGCAGAACTCATAGCATCTCATAGTCCTCGATGGCAGGGCTCATAGCACATCTTATTCCTCCAATGGAAGAACTCATAGCATCTGCCATTCCCAAAAATGGCAGAACTTGGGCTGAGTTATTGTGTAAACACAACATGAGGAAGTGATTACCTCTACGATTTGCTCTAAACTTAACTCACCTAGGGAATCTTATGTATGTTTTGGTCCTTTGCTTGTACTTGGGATGTTAAACTTGGCTGTTGATATAAACTAGAGCATCCTTTACTCCCTAACTATGGTTCAATAGATTCAGCTATTATCACTAATAAGAAGGAGTGAACACACAATTACAATTTTACGTATTTCTATTTACTCTTGAAAACTTCTGTTTTTTTTTTGTTTTTTTTTGTATTATTTTAATTATTCTCTATTTTCAGAGACTTGTTAAAGTATTGACATCTCGCCGCGTTGCAGGGTACTGGCATGTTTTTATGTTAGCTGGATTTACGTTACATTCCTGGGACATCGAAACTGATGGAGTTTCTTTTACTAATGTCTATGAGTGTGATTTGGAACCTATCATTAAAAGAGCATTTCCAGAAGAGGTAAGGAAAATATTTTTTTATTTTATTTTTTACTTTTTATGAGTTCGACTCAGGCAGTTTAGCATATTAATGTTAAGAACATCATTATCTCAGATGTTGCTGCTTGAGGAAATACACTCATTAAATCCGCTTCCTATCTTCTCTACCTCCTCAGCAGTACTTTATTCTTGTTCAAAACATGTTTGCCAGAAATGGAATGGCCAGAAAACAAAACATGTTATTTATAAATGAAACCCATCATGCAAGTGCTGGATAAACTTGGAGATTTTCCCAATTCTGGAATGTCCTTTACCAAAAAATATCCTTTGCAGAGACATCTGTGTAAAGGACATGTTTTCTTATTGACCCTTCAGGTCCTAATGTCTATAGTAACATTGCGACATAAAGTTTCCAAGATAGGAAGTTTATTAGAACATTCTCCAATAATCATGTTATTATGATATGTTCATTATAGGTGACAGATGATCCTAACTGTGAAATCATAATAACTGATGTTAGACCGTCAGAGACTGGGAGTATCACGTGTCTTGTCATCTCTTCAGAGCCTCGCATTTATCTAATACGTATGTATTTTGTATTTCTTATTTTATAATATATTCGAGTAAACAATTGTTTAAAAGTGATTTTCTAAAAATTGGACTTAATTGTATAAACAGTAAGATGTTGTTAGCCCAAGAAGCCATTACACCTAAAGACGTAGAAGAATGTGTGCCTATCTAGAGGGTAATTTCCCAGACTATATCTATAATCCAATTGGTTGAGAACACTGATCAAGAGGGAACAATGACCTAAGTTCATTTGATATGCAAGCCAAAAACAGTTCACCAGAACTCCAGGCTGATTGGCTAAGCTAAGTACCTAATTGAATTTCTGAGTTGGGGGACTACAAGGATGTGATGGCCACTTTTATTGACATTGTGAGGGCTTATGACAATGTGCAATGGCTTAAAATAATATACGTTATTCAGAAGGTTAGACTGCCTAGAAGCATTTTTGCTTTAATTAGTAGTTTCATGTTAGACAAAGAGGAAAGCCTTCCTTACCTGAGGGACAGAGCTGATACCTAAGCAGAAATAAGTTTGGCTTAGGGAAGCTCACTTGCAGGGTGGCTGCCTCAATTAATCGTTCTCACAGACTATTTTGGCTGTTGGCAGCACAAGGTAAAAATGCAAGTGCATGTGTGGACAATTTTATATTGTTATTTATTAACGTCCACTTTTTTGCAACTAAGGCTAATTGGGATGGGTTATCTACAGGTTACCACCCTTTTCTAGCCAGGGTGGGGCTTAGGATGTTATTTAATGAATTCCGTCACTAAAGCATTTCCTTTGCACAGGCGAGAATCGAACTCGTTACTCTAGGTTTACCATGTCAAAGATCAACGCTTTAACTCACATGGCTAACCTGAGCCCCGACAATTTTATAGTGTTCATAAAAGGCATCTCCAGAACTAATATTCTGCAATGAGTAACTAATCGCCCTGATGCTGGCCTGGCCTAAGATGACCTGGCTCAGGATGAAGCAGAGAAAACTCTTGATAAAAAGTAGACGATTGTAAATTATGTATTTCTGAAATAATTGAAATCTAATTTGCTGAAAATAAATTTACTTTACTTACTTGCTAAAGTTAACTAAGATTGCCTGCTGTGAATATGGATTGGAAACAAATGGATACTCTTCCCAAAGATAATCACCCACCTTGGATAAAATAGGAGAGTAGACCCCAACATAGAATCCTAATGAAGTCTAATACGGTAGTGCTTCAGTGGTAGGAAAGACTTAGGGATTAATGTTTAAACCACTGACAGATGTTACAAAGTATGTGACAGCTGGTGTAGCTCTGCTGGACATAGTGATTCATTCAATGGTGGCAGGAAGCTGCAGAATTATAGAATTGGCAATGCCACCAAGAAAACTGAGCGACATGATGAGAATTCCACAGAGAGAAGCAAGCTTAGTGGAACTATTGAGGGGTGCAGTGGGAAAGACAATGTAGTCAGTAGCACAGACAATGCCTCCAACACCAAAAGGTTCTTTGCGACAGTACCAGAAAACTATTGAAGCCAAGAATTGGCTTAACACGTTCGCTGCTGTATCTGTCCCCGGGATCCGATCATCATCAAGTCTATCAGAACAGGTCCCCTCTCCTTCAGTCTACTCCAAAAAACAAAGGCTGTAGCAAGCTTATTATGAGAGATATTTTAACGGGGATTGGATGTAATTTAATCTTAGAACCTGTAGCTTTAGTTAATCCAGAAAAATACTATAGGACGCCAGGGACTGTAACCGTCTACAAATAGAGAAACTCGAATTGGGTACGGCCCCCCTCGGCGCCTGATGCTAATTCCAGTCAAAACTTGATCAAACACGAACTGACTTGAATCGGTTTTACTTTCCATGCCCCTCCTTCGCTCATTTTCCGTTGTGTTGCACATAATATGTCTTGTGGTCAGAAATTAGTAGAGTAAGCACTATCTACAACTCATGCAGACAGCAGTGAAAGTGAGAGTGATACGACTTCGTGACAATAGTTTTGCAGACAAGAACTATTTTCCCTCATGTTCTAGTTCAACTACTGACCTAGAACAGCTTACAAGTTTTGAGTGCTTATTGAAAATAACAGCTGACATTGTGATAAAAAATGTACATTAGTTGTAACCGACATCGGATGCCGAGGACCACTCCTGGCTTTGCTAGTGCTAGTTCTTGGGTTGGAGGACTGATGGCTCTGCTAATTCAATCATTTAATTCACTAGAATTGTCAAGAGATAGCGTTACCTTCGAAAACTACACCGGTCCCTGGGGTCCGATACAGATTTTAACGAGAGGAGAGGCATCGGACGCATGGTGGTGGAGTATATCATATATAGACTGCAGCAGCGAACGTGTTAATGTGGAGTGTTAGACCTCTCAGTTCATAGCAGAACATTGCGATTTCACACGGTTACTGCACTATATAGGAAAAGAAGAAGCCCTAATTGTCATGGAGATGCAGAAGAATCAGCTGAGAATGATCTGAAATGATACAAATATGACACCAACAGAATAAGATTAATGAGAATCTCTTATAGCTGTGCAACTGAGCAACAAGGCAATTCAGCCTCTCTAGAGAACAACGCTGTACTAAAGTCTAGCATTGCCAATCATTGATTATACAATACACTTTTTAAATTAAAAAAACATTGAATACTATTTAATAAAGAACAAATAAAAGTGTTCAAAAACCTTTCGATGGCTGTTTTGTTCGTAGATTTGACTATGTAAAAATTTTGTTATTTTGTTTTAGATATTGTATTGCAAAGTTTTTGTACATGTTTATGGAAACGAACAAAAATTGTTGCCATTATTATTGTGGTTCCATTTTATTTCTAAATATGTTAATTAAATGTTTTTTTTTTTTTATTTTAGTTGAATTTAATGGGAGCCATGTCGTACCTCCAGATGCTGCCACTGGCTTATGTATTCTTTCCGAAGACAATGTAGCTGTTTTTCGAGAGGACTCTAAAATAGCCCATTTGAAATTTCTATTACTCCCAACAACAGCGCTTGTCTTTAATAAATCCATCATTTTTGCTGTTCCCTGTAAGTCCTGTTTCCAATTACTATTTTCTCCTTCTGGCTCTTTATTCGCACTTTTTTAATTAAGATTTTTAAAAATGTTTAAGTGTCTGGCGGGGAAGAGAGTGTGGGTGAACCCCTTGATGTACCTGGGGGTGCGGTTCTAGGAGGTCTCATCCACAATGGCACACCTATATTCTTCTCTCCAACTTATGGATTTGTATCAGTTACTCCTGTCAATACTGGATTTATAGATGTCATCAACACGTGAGATATAATTTTAATATATTTAACTTTATTTAAGTTTGTTAATGTTGATGTAATCAAAGTTGGAGGAATTCCTACCTAGACATTGCTGTGAGCACCTCTGTTTCTTTCATTCCCTCTTTTCTTCTTCCTTCCCTTCCCTCCTCTCCTTTCAACCCCTCCCTTCTCTCCTCTCCTTTCATTCCCTTCCTTCCCTCCTCTCCTTTCATCCCCTCCCTCTTCTCTTCTCCTTCTTTCAACCCCTCCCTCCCATCCTCTCCTTCTTTCACTCCCTCCCTACCCTCCTCTCCTTCTCTCAATCCCTCCTTTCCTTCTTTTTCCCTCCTTTCCTTCTTTTTCCCTCCTTTCCTTCTTTTCCCCTCCTCTCTTTCTTTCAACCTCTCCCTCACATCCTCTCTTTCTTTCACCCCCTTCCCTTCCCTCCTCTCCTTCTCTCAACCCCTCCTTTCCTTCTTTTTTACTCCCCACCTTACCTTCTATTTCCCTCCTCTCCTTCTTTTTCCCTATTTTCCTTCTTTTCCCCTCCTCTCCTTCTTTCAACCCCTCCCTCACATCCTCTCTTTCTTTCACCCCCTCCCTTCCCTTCTCTCCTTTCAACCCCTCCCTCACATCCTCTCTTTCTTTCACCCCCTCCCTTCACTCCTTTCCTTCTTTTCCCTTCCTCTCCTTTCATCCCCTCCCTTCTCTCCTCTCCTTCTCTCAACCCCTCCCTTCACTCCTTTCCTTCTTTTCCCTTCCTCTCCTTTCAACCCCTCCCTTCCCTCCTCTCCTTCTCTCAACCCCTCCCTTCTCTCCTCTCCTTCTTTTATTCCCTCCCTCCCTGCATTTCCTTTCTCTATTAGAACAATTTTTTTAATTTGTTTTTGCACTTTTAAATATTTGTAACACTTATTTTACAGCTCATCTCTTGACACTCAAGTTACTCCGCGTGCAATTATTGCAAGAGAACCAGATGTTTTATCCACGGCAAGTGTCGAAGGAGTTAAAAAACTTAAATTAGCATTCATCCATTTCATTAGAAAGAATAAAGTAAGTTTCAACTGTTTTATGAGTTTTTCTTATTTTTATTTGAGAGTAATTAAAATCTTTCATTACTTAAATGAGAAAGAGAAATCTAGAAATGCTTATCCCACTCATCATACTAATATAATCAAAAATTTATTTTTATGAATTACTCTCAGATTTTCATACCTCTGTAGCTTGCATTAGCTGTCCAATGATGACTGTTATCCTGAATGAGTGGTGCTTTACATTGGAAAATTCTTATGCTTAAACAATTTATTTTCCTTTTCATTCTGACACTGTTGAGGTACTGCAAGAATGAAAATGAAATTACCAAAGTCCCTCCAGCTGTAACAAGTGAATTGGTGTATAACCAAAAAGGTTAATATATATCACTTCAAGTCAAAGGGTCAAATAATTAAAAACATTTTATATTATACTTTCACTTGACTTTATTAAGAATTCATTCTACATGTCTCGTATTTTCTGTATCATCTCTCCAGGAACACTTAAACTAAATAAAAAAGAACAAACAAGTTCAGCCCATGATCATGGGAGAGTCTTCATCTAGGTTAGCTTCATCAAGACAATCTCGTCCATAGGCTGACCTTGTTTGTTTTGTAGTCGTAGTGTTCCTGAAGAGACGTTATAGAAAATACAAAATATGTAGAAGGATTTTTAATAAATTTAAGTGAATGAATAAAGTGTTCTTAATAATTTGACCCTTTGCCTTATTGTCATATATATTGAGTTAAGAAGTTAAGTCGCGACCACAGTTTCAGTAGATATTACGTTTGGGCTACTTTGTTTCAGCCTTTCTAGTCTCTTCAGCTAAGTGTGTTTTTGGCTTTCACTATTTAGCCTCGAACAAAGTTGAGTAAATGGAAATAAAAACAAAGTGTACTTTTTGTTTATTGCAGCCCCGTTAATACAAACCTTTATTTCAGCACCTCTGCTTGGATGTTATTCGGAGAGAGTTTCCAGCAGAAAGTAATGAAGGGGTGGTTGATTCATTGTTGGCTGCAACTCTTGTTAAAGTCAGCTTAGATATCATCAACGATTTTTCACCAAAAGATTATAGATGGGGTGAAATTAAAGAAGGTAACTTGAAATCCATAAGCTGTTTTTGATATTTTTGTATTTTTTGTGCATCTCGAATATTAATTTTTAGATTCAATGATATCCCGCTCAAAGTCCCTCCACCTTGACACTCAGCTTGCAGAAAAGAAGCAGGCCCATGATATATATCTACAATTCGCAAAAGCTATTTCTTCTACAATTGATGTAAGTTCATCCATTTATTTTTAATCGACAAAAAACAATTATTTTATACGTTTAGTGATTTTCTTTTATAACTTATAATAACAGAGATATTTCAAATTTTTTAAATCCCCCCCCCCTCTAAAGCCCCTCCTAATCCTAGTCCGATTTAGGCCAATAACAAATATGATCTTTAGTGTTGACTGAAACGGTAAAATATCGAGTATGGTATAGATCAAATAAAAATTTTCGAGACCAGAACATAAAATCTTTAATGACATCATTACAGAGTGAATTTGTGTGATAACATCCTAAGTCCCACCTTGGCTAGAAAAGGGTCGTAACCTGTAGAAAACCCGTCCCAATTAGCTTTAGTTGCAAAAAGTGGACGTTAATAAATAATAATAATATTAACAATGAATTTGTATGTATCTCACATAAAATAAAAGTCTCTTGAAAACAATATTTGGTATTTAGAATAAAGTGGTTTATAACAGCTTATTGTAATATGAAATGAGTAGGAGTGGGGGTTTACTGAAGGCTGAAAACTAAATCCCAATATCTCGGCCCCCCTTTTCTATTTTTTAAGCTGAATGAATTTGTGTTAGCCCGATCTATTGCTATTTGTATGAGTTGAATTCCCTTTATGACTCCAGCACCATTACAGTGGTTCTATCGTCTGCCCTCTGTCACTACTTCATTACTGTTGTCATACCAATAGGTGGAGACCGTCGTCACTGGCTGATCTTAGAGTACTGCTGGCAAGCGCTTTTGATGCAAGGGCACCATCTTCAAGCCTGTCTAAAGTCGCACTCCATTACTTTGTTTATTTGCAGGTTTCCCTTGAGGAAAATCAGCTATTGAAGTTGTACTCATGATGAGAATTTACAAAACATTTCTTCAAATGTCTATCGATTCTATTTAAGAGAAAATGAAAATGAGATCTTTTTAAAACTATTTATACACTTACTTGTCTGTTAACGCTTTAGCAGTCCCAGTTTTTGTTTGAAATTTACGAAACTTGATATTTAAACACGTTATGTAAAACTAAAGGTCAAGTTTGTTAATGGCTAAAATTGTAACTCCCCCACCCCATTTAGAGGGTGAAATTACGGAATTTCACATCTCTGTTGTTATACATCCAATAAAAAAATCGTATAGTACCAATCTTATTGCAAAATGAATTTCCTATACGTTTTTGCTCCATCTTGATTCTGACCAAGATATTGGAATATTTTCGTTTTCCGGCCTTCAGTAAACCCCCATTTTTAGTCAGCACACTTTTAACTGTAACCCATTATATCATGAAACATCTTATTCACTACTCAATTACCAAATATTGTTTTCAGCAGACCTTTATTATGTAAAATTCATGGAAATGCTTTGTGTGATGATGTCATCAATTATGATTTTACATTCCTGACTCACAAATATTTTTTGATCTATATCATCTCGATTGTGAATTAAACAACATGAGAAATCTTTGTAAAACAAAAACTTTAATTTTATTCATTTAGATTAAAAAGTTAGGATTTATGACCTGTAGTTTTTGTTTTAAAGATGAAAAAATTTAAAAGAAAATAGAAAAAATTCAAATATATGCTGCAAAAAAAAATTACCTGAAAATTGTGATATTGATGTTTAATATTTTCTGAATAAATAGTGGAAACTTTTCCATTTTAGAATTTTCCTCCCTACATTTCTACTGATTAGCCATGTTGTAACACTGCTGTTGTGTTAATTCCCTGAAATTAAATCTATTTTTTTTATTATTACAATGATTGTTTAATTGTATTTTTATTTATTATATATATATAGACCCAAAATTGTAAAATTTGTTATATTTATTTTAATGAATTTCAGTTAGGAAAAGTAACCAGGAAAGGTAGAGCTGTGAGGACCATTCATCTGTTGTATGAGCACAATGAAAAAGTACTTGCTTCCCTAGTACTAAAAAAATTACAACCAAAGTACGTATGTATACATATTTTTTTTATTATTTTAAATTATTAGATGGTAATGATTACTATAAATAATAATAGTCAAACCTCTTAATAGTGGCCACCAATTAAAAATTTCATTTGCATGTACAAACAGAAGGCCATAATTACTGCACTGGCAAAAGGTGCTCTAAAACGTCTAAGAAAGGAAATTTTAACTTGTGTTCGATTGTTCCTGATGAGGCATTGAGGGTGTTGTGAAGCAAGTGGAGTGAAGCATTTATAGATTCATCATTTAAAGAACCTTTTTCTTTACTGAGCTTCAGCCTTTATGCATGAGCGAATTAAAGAGTACTGTACAATCCTTCGTTTACTGATTTGATCTATACAGGACTAAAGTGATATTAGCATAGATTGACAGCCTTTTCTAAAAAATAATAATTTTACTTATAATTTAGGTATTCTTAAAGAGAACAATAACGTTTATATTCAGCAAAAAGTTGAGACTTCTGTCAGGTACTCTTTAAGGAGTCAAAAATAATGACTTTTTTTTCCAATACATATTTACTGAACCATACTGCTTATGAAACAAAAATGAGCATTTTCAGGAGTAAAACTCTTTATCAGCCTGTATGTGTTTAAAAAATATTCTTTGTTTCAAAATAAATTAAAGAGCTTCATATCTGAAGAATGAGTTTATATAAGACTAGCTCAGATTCCCGGCTTCGCTCGGGAATTCATTTGAGACTGAATGGTGATGGTATTTTTTTGGCAAGGCTTTACTTTCCACAATATTTTGACATTTACCCGTCCCAATGTTTAGTTTAAATACCCGTCGTTTCTGTGGATTTGTTAATAATAAGATTATTTTTTTATGTAATACTTCACTGTTCTCCATATTGTCTATTTCCCGTTTCCTGTGCCAATAGGAAACGGAACCCGTTGCCAAAACCCCAATAGGAAACGAAATATCACTATTTTTAATTTCAGGCCTCCCTTATAACCCCCACTCCTGCCCGTCCCTAGAAATGTTAATATGGCTTATTATAAGGAAGACGTTAGTGCTAATTCACATACCGAGTTTGGTTAAGTTCGGTTGAGTCTTTTGTGCCAAAGAAAATTGTTGACTTCATTTTTAGCGTATACAAATATGTATAGTGTATACATACACATGACAAGTTTCTCATCATTTATGAAGCATGTCATCTATATATATATATATATATATATATATATATATATATATATATATATATATATATATATATATCTATATATATATAAAATTGTAACCTCTGTCTGTACATTTATTTTTTTCGCGAAATTTCACGATAACTTTTCGTTTCACATGTCATAGACACCATAACTGCATTTTGTTTCTTTGGTGTCTGTTTGTTTGTTTGTTTGTTTATTTGTTTGTTTGTTTATTTGTTTGTTTGTTTGTTTGTTACCTTTTCACGCATAAACGGCTGAACCGAATTTTATGAAAATTGGTATGTATATTACTACTAATCCAACTTAGACTTTAGGCTATATTAATATTCTCTGAGACGAACAGGAGTGGGGGTTATAAGGGAGACCTGAAATTAAAAATAGAGATATTTCGTTCCCTATTGGTTTTTCCGCAAATATGCATATAACAAAAGATGTTTATTTTGTTATTTAAAGTAACTTTTGTTATATAGACTTTTTTCGTATACCGAACTATAAAGGCGTTATACGCTAAAAATTATAGCGGGAGTCAACAATTTTATTTGGCACAAAGACTCAACTGAACTAAATAAAACTCGGTATGTGTATTAGCACTAACTCCTTCCTTATAATAAGCTATACAAACATTTCTAGGGAAGGGCAGGAGTGGGGGCTATAAGGGAGGCCTGAAATTAAAAAAAGTGATATTTCGTTTCCTATTGGGGTTTCAGCAAATATGCACATAACAAAAGTTGTTTATTTTGTTATTTAGAGAAACTTTTGTTATGTTCACTTTTGTTGTATAACAAATTATAAACGAGATATACACTAAAAGCTAAAGCGGGAGTCAACTATTTTATTGGGCACTAACGGTTGAACTGATTCCTACAAAACTCAGAATATATAAATTAGCATTAATTCTTACATGGTTATAAGCTATATTAAAATGTTTATGTTATAACGGGAGTGGGGGTTATAAGGGAGTCCTGAAATAAAAAGTCGTGATATTTCATTTTCTATTCCAAACCAACCACGGGTACTAACCCTAAACACTGAAACGGGGAAATTTCAAAATATTTTGCCAAGTAAAGTCTTGCCGAAAGAATACCATCATCATTCCGGTTCAAATGAATTCCCGGGCGAAGCCGGGTACCTTAGCTAGTATATATATATATATAAAATTGTAACCTCTGTCTGTACATTGATTTTTTTCGCGAAATTTCACGATAACTTTTCGTTTCACATGTCATAGACACCATAACTGCATTTTGTTTCTTTCGTGTATGTTTGTTTGTTTGTTTGTTACCTTTTCACGCATAAATGGCTGAACCGAATTTTTTGAAACTTGGTATGTATATTACTACTAACCCAACTTAGACTTTAGGCTATATTAAAATTCTCTGAGATGAACAGGAGTGGGGGTTATAAGGGAGGCCTGAAATTAAAAATAGCGATATTTCGTTTCCTATTGGTTTTTCGGCAAATATGAATATAACAAAAGTTGTTTATTCTGTTATTTAGAGTAACTTTTGTTATATACATTTTTTTCGAATACCGATTTATAAACGACATATACGCTAAAACCTATAGCGGAAGTGAACAGTTTAATTTGACACAAAAGACTTAACCAAACTAAATAAAACTCTGTATGCATATTAGCACTAATGCCTCAATTATAATAAGCCGTACCAACATTTCTAGGGACGGGCAGGAGTGGGGGTTATAAGGGAGGCCTGAAATTCAAAATAGCGATATTTCGTTTCCTATTGGTTTTTCAGCAAATTCGAACATAACAAAAGTTGTTTATTTTGTTATTTAGAGTAACTTTTGTTATATACACTTTTTTCGTATACCGAATTATAAACGAGATATACGCTAAAACCTATAGCGGAAGTGAAGTATAAGGGTGGTCTGAAATTAAAAATAGTGATATTTCGTTTCCTATTGGGGTTTCCGGAAATATGCACTTAACAAGAGTTGTTTATTTTGTTATTTAGAGAAACATTTATTATATACACTATCGTCCTATAATGAAGTATAAACGAGATATACTCTTAAAACTAGAGCGGGAGCCTATAATTTTGTTGGGCACTAACGATTGAACCGAACTTAAAAAAAAAACTCGGTATGTGAATTATCATTAATTCTTCCAAGATTATAAGCTATATTAAAATTTTTAGGTTCAAACAGGAGTGGGGGGGGGTGTTGTAGGGGAGGCCTGAGCGATATTTCGTTTCGCATTGATTTTTCGATAAATATGCACATAACAATAGTTGTTTATTTCGAGTAACATTTGTTGTATTCACTTTTTTTGTAAAATGGTGTAAACACGGGATATACGCTAAAACTATAGTCGGAGCCATTCATTTTATTAGTGTTTATTTAAGCATTTTTAATGAATGCATATTATGAAAAATGATTTTGTGTTAGTCACATATGATAACTCTAAATATGATTCGGATTAGTGAGGTTATATATCCCCGTCGCCTCCTTCTCATTTATTTATTTTTCCTAGAAAATAACATTGTTATTTATTTCCAATAGAAATGTAAACCATAAGAGCATTTCCGTTATTTAATTTGTATAATGTATTATTTAAACAAAGTCATGCTGAATTGGCACAAGGAGCGATAGCGGAAGTAGTAGGGAAGCAAACTCTTTGGTTCTGCTAATATATATCTTATTTCCGATATTTTGATGTTATTGAAATAAATATGTACCATCATAACAATTTGACGTTAATGGTAATGCCATTATGAAAAAAGACAATATCCGGTTAAACTTAATATGACTTAAGGTATTACTTATTTTGCTGGGAGGGCTACAATCTCTTTCCCTCACCTATCTCTTTGAATATGAATGAAATTATTTTTAGGGTAATACTATTATTTAATTCTGTCAGGTAGATAAATTATTAAAATAATACTCTGAATCAATAATTTAAGAAAAACATGGTGTTTAGCACTCATGCTGGACGGGAAGATGACAGGAGCCTAAACAGTTAATTGAGTTATCTTATTTCCAGTGAAACGCTGCCATTCCTGGAAGTGATTTCCACTGAGCTCTGCTATTATTCTATTACGAATATAATCTAATGTACAAAACTATGCTTAAACTACATGTGCTCGGATTGGTATTTGATGGGAAATAAGTTTCATTATATATTTAATTGTAATAAATGCAAGCCATGACTATGATTTTAAGTATTCAAAAAGGAGACTTAAAAAGTGGAAAGGGGTAGATTAGGAACATATTTTTATTTATTCTTCAACAGTAAAATTTTTCATTTATAAGTCGCCTGCCTGACCCTCACGGGAAAACAATACGCCCAGACGGGAAGTGTAGTAAACATTGAAGCCTTGCCCTAAAAAATACTATGCACACAGCAACGACGGGTATAGACCCTAAACACTGGGACGGGGAAATGTCAAAATACTGTGCAAACTAAAGGCTTACCAAAAAAATACCATCATCATTCAGTCTCAAATGAATTCCCGGGCGAAGCCGGGTACCTTAGCTAGTATATATATATATATATATATATATATATATATATATATATATATATATATATATATATACGCGGGGTGTACAGAAAGTTCTAAGCCTGATATATATATATATATATATATATATATATATATATATATATATATACAAATATATATATATATCAGGCTTAGAACTTTCTGTACACCCCTCGTATATATATATATATATATATATATATATATATATATATATAAAATTGTAACCTCTGTCTGTACATTGATTTTTTTCTCAAACTCAGGCAGCACTGAGCCTATGTAGGTGTCGAGCTACTTCCTTTGTCCTATCAGTTCTGCCGCTTCCCTTCCGACCTCATATTGGTCTATGTTTACATGTTAATTGATGCTTATAGCAATGTATTATTCTCAGGAATGTGAGTTTCTTTAATTATCATAAATAAATAATTTACAAGGAAGAACGCTTGGGAGGTGCACCCAGGTATTTCTGGTATTTATTAACTCCGTTAATGTATTATGATATATTTTACTGAAAACCAATATGAATACACAGTTTACAATCGAGACTTATGGAAGAGTATTTTAATAGACGCTATGACGTCCCTAAAACAGCTGTCACCGTTGGACATTGTACCGCATCAAGGGAAAGGAACTTATTCATACGTGGTTTGGATAATAGAATACTTTCTAGGATTATGAATTATATGGTCCATTACGTTATAAAAAAAACTACATACACAGAGGACGGGAAATATAAAAATATTGAGAACAGTGAAGTCTTAAATAACAAATAATTTTATTATTAACAAATCCACAGTAACGACGGGTATAAATTCTAAACACTGGGACAGGGAAATAAAAAAAATATTGTGGAAAGTAAAGCCTTGCCAAAAATATACCATCTTCATTCAGCCTCAAATGAATTCCCGGGCGAAGCTGGGTACCTTAGCTAGTCCATGAATAAATTTAATACTAATAATAACAAACCATTTCAATAAATTAAAAAATGTATGATATTTATTAGGTGGTAAATTATTTTATTATATATAACTATTAAATTGATTGAGTTTATAAAATGCATTCATGGAATTTGTAAGAGTGTGTGTATGTGTGTGTGGTTGTGCATGCTGTAGCGATCTGGCTGTGGCAATGGGGAGTGGAAGCTAGAAAAAATATAAAGATCTTCACTATCAAAGCACTTAATACAAAGAATCTAGGAAGGGATTCACAAACAATAGACTCTTGGTCTAATTAAAATAAATATAAATTTATAGTCAAAGAATTCACCATTATTAAATATTATAGTCAAAATAAGAGCAAGGCACCATTTAAAGTAATATAATGAGGGCACTTATGACTAGTTCAACGAAGATATAGAATTTGAACTAAGATATACTACTTAATATGCAAATCGTAGGTTCCCTGAATACCGACAGGACCGTGCATGCCTACCAGCTAATGGCTGAAGGAATTAGCGAGCTGCCACCAACAATAGGTCCCATTTCATGGATGCCTGAGATCATACTGATGCTAGCCCTTCACAACTCCACTCCTGTGCAGTCAGCTCATGGTGGATTTTTTAGTGGCCGACCAAATATGCTCAAGAGGCTCATAAATATAATTTATTTAGCGTAATTCACCTCAATATCATTCAGAGTATCGACTTCAAGATATGTGAATATTATTATAAAAATATAATGACGTTGACTACCAAAATGCTAGACCACATGGGGGGCAACACAAATTGGATAAACTCAAAATTACAGGTAAAAAACCCTACATTTGAATGCTCATAAATAATATTCTAACTGACCTTGGTGCTGGCATTACTAAAAATATAAATGGTAGTAAATGTAATGCAATGTCAGATTCATTACCATGTGCATATGTCCTGTGTTATCAAAGGTACATTATTTAAGAATAAAATTTTGTATGATCCTCACAGTCCAAGCCTGCTTCAGAAAGTGGTATTCCTATTCAGTGTAGCATCGTCTAATTTTTCTCATTACATTTCAGATTTCCTTATGCTATAGGGAATTGTGCAAGTGCTGCTTCACATGGAATGCATTTCCAACCAACGCATGAAATCTCTGCTGCTGACTTCTTCTTCAGATACGTAAGATTTTTTAATCATTCTTATTTTATTATTTGTGTTGTACTTAGACATGATTCTGATTGTAGTATTAATCATTTTTTATTTGGTACTAACTAAGGTACCTGGCTTTGCCCGGAAAATCATTTGAGGCTGAATGAAGATGGTATTTTTTTGGGCTTCATTTTGTCCAATATTTCTATGTTTTCCCGTCACAATGCTTAGGATTTACACCCGAGTCCAGCGTGCTGGGGATATGTTAGTAATAAAAGTATTTGTTATTTTCGCAATTCTACAAAATGCACAATATTTTTATATTACCCGTTTCCTGTGCATGTATCTTTTTGTTATATATAACACAATCATAGATTATTATAGCCAAAAATACGGAGTTTCGTTGATTTCGATTTAGTCTTCCGCGTCCTATAACATTGTTGACCCCTTCTGTAATTTTTCGTGTATACCTCATTCAAATTTCATTGTATGGCAAAAGTTCATATAACAAAAATTACCTTAAAATAACAAAGCAAACAACTTTTGTTATATACACGTTTGCTGAAAAATGAATGTTACAAAATATCGCGATTTATAATCAGGGAGGTGTCAATTCTATATCACATTTAGAGTTTCATTTAGTTCGGTTGAGTCTTCTGTAATATATAAAATATTGTTTTATAGTTTTTAGCATATAATTCATTTATACTTTAGTACATGACAAAAGTGTATATAACAAAGTTACTCTAAATAACAAAATAAACAACTTTTGTTATGTGCATATTTGCCGAAAAACCAATAGGAAATGAAATATCGCTTGTATTGTTTTCAGTGAACCTTTATTATGTAAAATTCATGCAAATTACTTTCTGTGATAATGTCATCAATTATGATTTTACTTCTCGACTCACAATTTTTTTATCTACATCATCTTGATTGCGAATTAAACGAAATTTTGTTGTTCCCTTCTGTAGTTACTCTAAATAAGCAACTTTTGTTATGTGCATATTTGCCAAAAAACCAATAGGAGACGAAATATCGTTGTTTTTAATTTCAGGCCTCCCGTATAACCTCCACTCCTGTTCATCTCAGAGAATACTAATATAGCCAGAAACCTAGCCTGAGTTAGAAGTAATATACATACCAAAATTCGGTTCAGTCGTTTACGATTCTATAAAGGGCATACATACAAACATTCATTTTTATATATAAGATAGATTGGAGTTCAGGTTAGCCATGTGAGTTAAAGCCTTAATCTCACATGGTAAAGCTCGAGTGGATGTTAGACTATTCCTGCTTGAGCAATAGGAATTTATTTAATGATGAACTCATTAAATAAAATGCTTAAAAAGGGGTGCGGGACTAGAAAAGGGTGGTAACCTGTAGATGGCTCATCCCAATTAGCCACAGTAGCAAAAAGTGGACGTTAATAAATAATAACAATAATATTATTGGATTTCATATTTTGGAATTAAAATGATCAAATAGTGAGAATATAGGGATGCTAATTTTTGACAAGTCTTTGTTTGCTTTCTTCAGTTTGTGTAATCACTACTGCTGTTAGTTTGCAGCTCGGGTACCAAATGTGAGAATATAATAGCTTTGCTTTAAATCTTTATAGTAAAGATGGACTTATACAGACATATAAAATATGAAAAATTTCAATCGCTAGAGTATTAAAACTCTAGTTTAATAAACTCACGACCCACTCACCCACACGCATGCATGCACACACACACATACACACACACACACACACACAGTTTTGAACATTCCTTATTTTCATTATCTCCTGGGTAGGATCAGTTGAAGGATTGAAACACCATGAGTACAGCCTCTATAGCTGATTTCTCTTTGATCAAAAAATGTTATTTCATTGTTCTGCTTAATAAACAGTGATTTTTCAAAATATTATTATTTTTTTTTTAAATATATATATTTTTTATTTCAATGATATATTTATGTGTATATTTAATTATTTTCTTTCAGGTATGCATTGTTGATGAAGGATTGAAGAATCTTATTTCTAAATGTGTCAATCTTTCGTGTCATAATTTGGGTTCCTCTGAATTTTCAAAACTACTCATTGTTACCAACAGGATTATTATAGTAAGTATTGTTTTAATAATCATTAAATGTGTGTTTCATTGGCTAGATTGATTCGAATCTGGAAGAATGACACACAGATACATTAAGCTAAATTCCCATTTGCTACAGTTGTGCTTTGGAATTTTTTCTGTTTTCAGATTTTAGCAGAATTATCTATTTTGGGCTTCCCTGAACCGATTTTGATTAGTTTTCGTATAATGTCTGTACATATGTATACATATATTCTCACAGAAATCAAAAACGGCTAACCATAGAATTATGAAATTTCATATTTGGGATATTTGTAATGTTTATTTGTGCACTTTTTCATCAATATCGTCTAGGAGGGGGGTTTATATGAGGAAAAAAATATAAAAAAATCAAATATCTCCATAAGTATTAGAGGTTCAAAATATTCTTATAAGAATTTTTTTGTTATCATGAAAATATCTATGAATTATGTTCAATGACATTTCAATCTGATGGATTGGAATGAAGATATTGTGTATCACTTTCAAATGAAATGCAAATTTTGTTTATTTAAATGAATTGTTGTACAAGGAAGTCATGTAGTGGACAAGCCAGATTTCATTATTTATATTCTGTGAGTTTATTTCAATTTAATAAATATCTCTTTTCATATTATTGTTAGAACTTTTTTTTTTTTCCAGGCTGTATTTAATGAAATTCTGAATATGAGGTCAAAACGAGGCTACTTTATAGACCCTTCATACATACCCTGGCTGTCAGCCCCTGAACCTAATGGACTCTTTGATCATTTATCAGCATTGGTAAGCTTTCTCATTTCTTATGAGAATTAATCACTTAATTTCAAACAATTTATTGTCATTTTTATATGATTACAGGCTCACACAAATTATATGCTTCTCTCTAGATTTGGTGAAGAGGCGCATCGTTATAATAAAATCATGAACCAGTTTTTCCATTTATCCAATATACTCTTGTATGTTCAAATAGAGCATATGGAGCGATCTGATTTCAAAACTCTTTCTTCATCTATCATAGCATTTTTCAGTAAGTCATTAATTTCACTAAAACTTTAATAACAGTAAATATGGATATAAATAAATATGCTTTACTGAGATCCATGCAGAAGACAAAAATATCTCCTTTCTAAGGATATAAAGTAAAAATACAAGTTGGGAACCAAAATGGTTACAAATGGTACCAGGAGGATAAAGTACAGTTATTTACTATGTCCTCTAATGAGTTTAGTATACTAGAGCTTATTAACACGTTCGCTGCTGTATCGGTCCCCGGGGTCCGATCGTCATCAAGTCTTTCAAGACGGGCCCCACTCCTTCAGTCCACTCCAAAAAGACGAAGGCTGTAGCAAGCTTATTATGAGAGATATTTTAACGGGGATTGGATGCAATTTATTCTTAGAATCTGTAGATTTAGTTAATCTAGAAAAATACTATCGGACGCCGGGGACTGTAACCGTCTAGAAATAGAGAAACTCCAATTTGTTACGGCACCACCCCCCGGCGTCCAATGCTTATTACAGTCACAACTTGATCAAACATGAACTGACTTGAATCTGTTTTACCTTCCATGCCCCTCATTCGCTCATTTACCATTGTGTTGCACTCAGTATGTCTCGTGGTCGGAAATTAGTTGAGTAAGCACTTTTTTTTTATCTGAGACCCAGCTTCACAATTTAGATGGTAGTAAGGTACTGTGACCTACCGGGGGTGAGAAGTGATAGTTTCTACTGAACTATAGCTCCATTATAAGGGTGAGGGAATTATGATTGGGTGTAATGGAACACTGGGGATGGGTTACCCGGTAGCTGGTGATACCGGCTGGGTTGCAGGAGTACACACTGTCTTGCAGATAGCAGTGAAAGTGAGAGTGATACGACTTCAAGTGACGATAGTTTTGCAGACAAGAACTATTTACCCTCATGTTCTAGTTCAACTACTGACCTAGAAGTGCTTACAAGTTTAGAGTGCTTATTGGAAATAACAGCTGGCAATGTGATAAAAAATGTACATTAGTTGTAGACGACATCGGACGCCGGGGACCACTCCTGGCTTTGCTGGTGCTAGTTTTTGGATTGGAGGACTGAAGGCTCTGCTAATTCATTCATTTATTTCACTTGAATTGTCAAGAGATAGCGTTACCTTCGAAAACTACATCGGTCCCCGGGGTCCGATACAGGTTTTAACATTAGGAGAGGCATCGGGGACACCGGGGACCGGTGCAGTTAGTGGTGGAGTATATCACATATAGACTGCAGCAGCGAACGTGTTAATATGGGTTCAGCTGGTTTGAGTATAGTGGAGCATATTTACTATGGTACCAGCAGGGTTTAGTATAGTGCAGCATATTTAATATGGTTTCAGCTGGGTTGAGTATAGTGGAGCATATTTACTATGGTACCGGCAAGGTTTAGTATAGTGCAGCATATTTAATATGGTTTCAGCTGGGTTGAGTATAGTTGAGCATATTTACTACGGTTTCCACAGGGTTTAGTATAGTGCAGCATATTTAATATGGTACCAGCAGGGTTTAGTATAGTGCAGCATATTTAATATGGTTTCAGCTGGGTTGAGTATAGTGGAGCATATTTAATATGGTACCAGCAGGGTTGAGTATAGTAGAGCATATTTACTATGGTACCAGCAGGGTTTAGTATAGTGCAGCATATTTAATATGGTTTCAGCTGGGTTGAGTATAGTTGAGCATATTTAATATGGTACCAGCAGGGTTGAGTATAGTAGAGCATATTTACTATGGTACCAGCAGGGTTTAGTATAGTGCAGCATATTTAATATGGTTTCAGCTGGGTTGAGTATAGTGGAGCATATTTAATATGGTACCAGCAGGGTTGAGTATAGTGGAGCATATTTACTACGGTTTCCACAGGGTTTAGTATAGTGCAGCATATTTAATATGGTTTCAGCTGGGTTGAGTATAGTGGAGCATATTTAATATGGTACCAGCAGGGTTGAGTATAGTGCAGCATATTTAATATGGTTTCAGCTGGGTTGAGTATAGTGGAGCATATTTAATATGGTACCAGCAGGGTTGAGTATAGTGCAGCATATTTAATATGGTTTCAGCTGGGTTGAGTATAGTAGAGCATATTTAATATGGTACCAGCAGGGTTGAGTATAGTAGAGCATATTTACTATGGTACCAGCAGGGTTTAGTATAGTGCAGCATATTTAATATGGTTTCAGCTGGGTTGAGTATAGTGGAGCATATTTAATATGGTACCAGCAGGGTTGAGTATAGTGCAGCATATTTACTACGGTTTCCACAGGGTTGAGTACAGTGGAGCTATATTTACTATGATTTCAGCAGGATTGAGTATAGTGGAACACATTTACTAACCTTTTCGATTAGAAAAATAAACCCTCCTTCCTTTTTCTTTTGGGATTGAAATTTAAATTACAGAATAAAAAATAAAATAAAAGCTTAACTAGTGACATGACTTACCTTATGTAAGTTATTTAAATTAGAACAAACATCAATTGTTTTATATATAAATATTTCCAGTTGATTGCAAACTCCACAGCCAAGCGCTCCAGTTGGCATACAAGTATAAGAATTTTGAATATTTAACAAAGCTTACATATTTCATGAACCAGGAACCTCAGATAAATAATTACATTGATTTATTCGCTGATGAGGTAATCCATTTTTTTTACTTTCTTTCTATGTATGTATAGTTTATTTTATTTTCTGTAACAGTTTTGTCTTATTTATACTAGGGTTTTTGTTTTGATCTTTTCAACTATTTGTATGAGAGTGGTAAGTATGAGGACTTACTGAATTTGGACTTGGAAGAGAAATACATTGGACAATTGGAATTATTTATTGAACAATTTCCATCATTGAATTGGCTATATAGAATAAGGAAACAGGACTATGAAAAAGCTAATCAAATTTTGATGGAGTTTAGTAACGACGAGAATGCAACACTAAAGACACAAGAGGTATTTTAATTATGTTTATCAATTTTTCTAAATGAAATATAATAGTTATGACCATTTGCCTAGTAATCATTTTTTTTAGGTAATGTTTAATTATACTAAGCTGACTGCTCTTGTTGGTGCATGCCCCCATCTCAGCCGGATCAACAGGAATATAGAAATATTGAATTTTCAGAAACATATTCCTATGGAAGTATTTGTTAGAAAAGGATATGATGTGAACGCTCTTAAAGTCTTACCACCCCCAGAATTGATTGAGGTATTTCAAACATATTTTCTCTTTCTTTATTAGACTATTCAGAGCTAAGTAAAGTGAATGATGGGAAGTCTGTATGCCGTAGTCTGATTGAACTAGGAAACTACTCCCCTTATCTAATTGTGGGTAATAATAAATGTGAAATTTGGAATTCTCTTGACAATGCATCGTGTCTTCTATGTTATTACATGGAATATTCAGGAAGAAGGAATGTGGAGTCCTCTTGCCATTACACCATGTTCACTGCATAATAATAAACTTTTAAGTAGTCAAGTTATCTCCTCAATATTTGACCAGAGTATAGTCCTTGGCAGAACTTCCTAACAGGCTCCGACTCAATGCTGGGGTAAGGGGAGTAGATGTAGATCATAATATTGCCAACATTATCAACCTTCTCTATCTTTGTTGATCCTGGGCTATAACTTTCCAGTGGATAGCACTACATAGAATTTCATAGCATTTTTCTTCACTCTGTCAGTCCATTTCATCTTTGGTCTCTCTCACGGCCGGATACCCACCACTGTTGCATTGGTTGGCCCACACTTATCACTATATCTCCCACCCATTGTAATCTCTTATCTTTTATATCAAGTGGAATCAACTGTCTCAATTCAGGTAAAATAACTTCTTTTGTCGCACTTCTCTGGAATCCTTTGTCTCCATTTTGTTGCGGTCTGGCGGGATAAGCAGTGGAAGCTGAAATATATGAAAAATCCCACAACCAAACTACTAACAAGAATTTAGGAAGGCCACCAACAATCGACTCAAATCAAAATTCAAATATATAAATTTATTTATAATTAAAATATTCTCCAATAATAATTATGAATAATTAAAATGAAGAGGCACCTTTGAAAATATAATGGGGGACACTTAATTATACTTAGACTATATTACAATTGAAACACTTAGCTGTTTAATGCAAGTGCTGACTTAGCCGTGAGAGGTAGAACAGGCAGTCGGCTGGTCAGGCAGGCCGGATCTGGCAAAAGGATTACTGGTGTCTCGCCTACAAGGGTCTCCCCTCCAGAGGATGACGAATATGACTGCCTTTTAATCCTTCGTGAGGAGGTCCTTATATAGGGCTAATCCGATGGTGAACTTTGAACTGCCAATCGAAATACGCTCAAAAAGTGCATTTAATGGGAATTAATTATCGAAAATTCATCTGTATTATTACTTAGTGTACCAACGTTAAGAGCTGTGAATGTTATCAAAATCCATCGGCATTATCTATGAAAATGCTAGAGCACATGGTGACCACTCCAAATTGGATATAATTCTTATTTAAAGGTAAAAACAATGCATTTAAGCATTCATACATAATAATCTTAATGTGCTTTGTGCTGGGAATACTCAGAATATAAAATATATGGTCATTTATAATGGGTTTATGTAATGCAATGGCAATTTCATTACAATTTACATTATTACATATGGCTTTAAGAACTTTGTTCTCAAACCTTTGTTTCCAGGGTACCTGTCACATACGTATCTCACTCTATGTAGGGGCCCCCATTTCCCTCTCCCATACATAAGTGCAAGTTTTATATTAGGGTTAATCTCCCTTAGTTTCGAGGCTCGTGTGGGTTTCCTCTCGGTTGTCACTAGTTATTCTGTGGTCGATTGACATTGCTATCTGAGGTATTTGAAGCTTTCTACTTTTAGAAAGGATTGGTCCTGTATGCTCAAACTGTTTTCGAGATGTAGGTTATGGCTTACTACCTATATGCTCTAACTTAATTGTAAGCCTACCTCTATTGACTCTGATTAAAATTGAATGGTTACTAAATAACAGACATTTTAGAACCTTGGCCTCTACTACAACATCTAAACCATTTCATATGAGTATTCTCCAATTTTGTTCCCCAAACCTCTGCAAACCTTCCTTGAGGTCTTCCAGCCACCTTTTCCTATACTTGCATTTGTTAAAAATTGACTTAAGAGGGAGGGATGGGTTAGAGAAGGGTGAAAATAAAAAATTGCACATTTTTTCATTCTTATTAGAGATACAAGGCATTTGTACAGAGCCATTTTTGTTTATTGTGAAGAGATCTATAAATTATGTTCTATAACTTTTTTTGATCTTTCGTATTAAAATGGATTTCATATATTGCACAGTATGGTAATAACCGACTGGACCCAGAATTTAGCATATCTTTAAAGTATTGGGTGATGCTAAGCAAGTTTGTTTACTATTCATGAAATGCTAATCTAAAATCTTCTGAATCCTCAAAATTTCTAGCTTCATTCATCTCTTTTAATCCAGAGCTTCATGACCCTTTTAATACAGAACAATTTTTTTCATGCTTCTCTTTTTAGAGAATCCATCGAATGTAATTTGAGCATCCTCAGTACTTGATTATTCCATTCCTTTACTGCATCTTCACATTCATTACCAATGAATTCCTTTTCTTAACCATTTGTTAACGAAGTACCATATGCATCATCTCATCATTTGTCTAAATCTCCCCCATTGCTGGCACTGATGTTGTAGTCTTTCTCAGTAAGTATTCTTTATTGATTCATTGAAAAACTTAACTATTCCAAAACAGAATAGCTTTTTATCATTAGTACCTTTCCCCAATGCTGGCAGTTGCCAAGCCTAAACCAAAAAATGATTTGACCCATCATCAGCCCTCTGTTAGCTCCATTCATCAAAAATCGTGATAGAGAAGTGCTTGGCTCTCAAAAAATGTGGTCCGTTTGGTTTCGAGAATGGCTATCTATGATTAACCCATGCTTGTGTATTTCCTTGTTAGAGAACAGTGTCCATGACCTTCATATTCATAAGTGTAGCAAATTCCTCAGTTTTTTTCCCATAGTTATTGGTTGACTCGTTCTGGTTATGCTGTTCTGTTTTTCTATTATACTCCCTGCCTCTCTTGACATTAAAGTCACCTAGTCACTGTTTAATCTAGTTGATTGATCACTGACACACATAGTACATGGTGGAGATTTTTTTTAATCATAAACCTGACCTCTTATTTGCAATGCCACATTTTGGGCCTATTTAGTCATACAGGTCTTACCAGCATTCCTCCCTTGAATCTCGTACAGAGCCTTTTCAACATTCTATTCTACCAGCTCTGACTCCAAAGTCCTGCTCGCTCCTGGTTTCATATGCTCTGCTTGTTCCATTTTCCCATATTGAGATCAATTACTCAAGTATCTTTTTCCCGAATATTTGGCAGGGCCTGGTTGTTGGGAACCTTTGTCCTCATCTGAGAGGGTGTACTCTGTAGATAATATTTTTGACCATCACCATTCATTTATTATAATTAATCATATCTGTCACACTGTTGGAGGGTAAACAAACAAGATAGAGAAAGGAAGAGTGATGGTAGGACAGGGAGGGAGGACCTTCTTTGCATCTTGTTCATGCTTGAATATTTACTGCTTATGTCTCATAATCTAAAAGAAAACTTTCTTATCCTTTAGCTCTTGACGGGAGAAGAAAATAGTGACGGAGATGAAGAAGATTTTAAACGAGCTCTGGAATTGCTGAAGTTTATTGATGATCCTGAGCAACATGAATCTTTAAGGTATTCTACTTAAAATCGACTAATCAGAATTAAGATAATATTTTAATATACTTTTTTAAATTTTTGCACCATGACTAGGATCATTGTGCGTCATTTGGATGTCAGTTTGAAGGACTCTAGTAGAGTATAGAGTGCCATTAGGAAACTCATAGACATTGTCTCACAAAGGAAGGTTTTGCAGCTTTTAGAGCATTCTTTGTGAAAATGAGAAAGAAGTAAAGAAAAGGAGTAAATTAGGATAAGTTTACCTTACACATTTCATTCATGTTTTAGCCAAGAATTGGAGCGGCCACTATGAGTGACTGTGACACAGCTAATGACAGGCACCGTATGTATATATACATATATATATATATATATATATATATATATATATATATATATATATATATATATATATTCATACATTGATCGTAGTGGGGCAAAATATGGATGAAGTGAGAATATGACGAGATTCATAGAGTTTAGAATGATGTCAATTACAAATACTATAGGGCATTTTATTAGGGGCAGTATATAAATTCAACTTTACCTTTAATCTAAAGCTGAGATAAATTTTATCATAATATTATACCTTCTATTTGTATATTACAGGAAAATAATTTGGAAAAGAGCCATTGAAAGAGATGAATGGGAAAGCATTTCATTCGACTTTACTCCAAAAATTTTAGAAGAGTTTTTATTCTTTGCACTCATCAAGTTGGTAAAGTCATCAGGTCAGTTCCATGTTTTCACTTAATTGGTTTTAAACATTCTAACTTTGTAAATATGTTCCAAAGGCACATTATCATAGTCTTTGAGAGCGTTCATTGATTGCATTTCTTGAGCACTTCTCTAATCAACTCATCAGGACATTATCTCATCCTAGATCTTCCTTTGCTTCATAGGATGCAGTGATTGTAAACAGTGGCATGACTGGTCATGATGTGTAAAATTATATATTTTGGAGTAAATGTCGTTGTTCTTTGTTTTGTTTCTTCCTCTCCATTAGTTGGTTCACTGTAATGGATGTTTTGGGGTGAGAGGGGTTCACCACTGTTCCAAGAATTGTTTAATTGCTGGAACCTTATTATAATGGAATTCCCTCCAAGCCAAGAGTTTCTCCACAAAGAACTCTGGAGATAGGGTTTCTCCTTTGGCTTGGAGGGGTTTCTCCTGTTGACCACAATTCCAAGAGCTTATCTTGAATCTGCTTCTTCCTGACAAGCTTGGTGCCCATTATGTCATCTGAGTCCTCAGATGTGCTGTTCTCCCTGAAGAATCAAGTTTGACAGAGGTCTCGAGGTTTCACTTGTCTCTCTACAGTGTTGATCTGGTATGTGCATCAGAGGTGTGAATAGGGCCCACTGGACACTACTTCCAGTAAGGATGGTAGCGTTTAACTACACGCTACCGCCCTGTTTTAGTGAGGGTGGTGAATATAAGCTACAACTTGCCACTCTATTCTACTTGGGTTTAGTATTTACCTACGTGTTATCGCCTTAGTCTAGTAAGAGTGGTGACCTTTCATTACAGTTTACCACCCTATTCTAGGGAGGGTGGTGGGGTTTTAGCTACAGTTCGACACCCTTTTTTGAAAAGGATGATAGATTTCAGCCAATAGCTACCTCCCTATTATTGTAGGGTGGTAGGTTTTAGCTATACATCACTACCCTATTCCATTGAGGCTGCTGGGTTTAGCTACATGCTACCATAATATTCCAGAGAAAGTTATGGGGCTTAGCTACACACTACCATCCTATTTTAGTAAAAGTGATAGTGCTTAGCTGCACGCTATCATCCTGTTTTAGTAAAAGTGATAGTACTTAGCTACACACTACTACCCTATTCCAGTGAAAGTGATGGGGCTTAGCTACACACTACCATCCTATTTTAGTAAAAGTGATAGTGCTTAGCTACACACTACTACCCTATTCCAGTGAAAGTGATAGTGCTTAGCTACACACTACCATCCTATTTTAGTAAAAGTGATAGTGCTTAGCTACACACTACCATCCTATTTTAGTAAAAGTGATAGTACTTAGCTACACACTACTACCCTATTCCAGTGAAAGTGATGGGGCTTAGCTACATACTACCACTCTGTTCTTTTGTGGTGGTTTGGCATAGCAACACGTTACCATCCTCTTCTTCTTCGGTTCTGGAGTGTAGCTACTTCTGACTAACCTATTCTAGTAAAGGTTTTGCTACATCTTATCACCCTCCTCTAGTGAGGGTGATAGGATTTAGCTACACATTACCAACCTATTCTAGTGAGAGGGGTGAGGCTAAGGATTTTACTTAGTGAGCTCCTAACTAAACGTAAATTCTTATACTCGTACTGCTAGATGTTACCAAAGGATATAAAGACCTACTCCTTTTGGTCCCAGCAATTAAATTGATTAAATATTCTGTTCATATACTTTCATTTATTTATTTATTTTTGGTTTAACAATGTTTAAATTGTTATACGTAAACTTAATTTTCAGAAGAAAACCTGCAAAGCCTAATACCCTCAACAGAAGAATTGATAGATGATCCAGATTTTCCAATGTTCAGGAAGAAATCATCGAGTACCTACCTCTTAGAATATGGTTATGAGCTGATTATGGGCAGCGAATCTCCACACTTTGATCACCACTTAGATTATCTCCATAAATAGTTTTCTATTTCTTTTCTGTCTTGTATAACTTGTACATTTGTTTTTTATGATATATTTATTTATTGTTCATATTTTGGTTTTTAAAAATTATTATTTTTGATTGTTTTTTAAAATTCTATTCTTCTCCCACCTTTCCCAACAATACCGAAATTTGATCTCCACATAAAGAGCATTTATTTAGTAATGTATATATGTGATATAGAAGGAATACTCCTCCCTGGTTTGTCTATTTTTCCACTACTTTATCTTTGCTCATTTGTCTTCCTTCTCCTTTTTTATTAGCAACTTGTTCAATCGCCTATTGCTGTATAATATTTTTCTCTTTGATAGATTTTATATCTTCTTTGTATTTTATTAATGATTTAAAATAAAATTAATTTTTATATTGTGCCCATTAGTCATTCCATTTTACCCTATGACAATTGCTTTGAAATAAGGTTGAAAAGTACTCTGCCTTTCCTAGTGAAAGATTTTTGACTCTCATTTCTCTTTTTAGTTAGAATATAAAAAGTCCGTCATGCAGGGGATCCGTAAACTAAGCAGATTTCCCATGTGAAGTTTTACAATAGAAAAATCTGCATACTAGTAACACTTAATACCACCATGAGTAATAAACAATAATTAGAAATGTTTCAGTTAATTTTAATAAGCTCCCAACGGAAACGGCTACCGAATTATAAGCAAATAGGTCTGCCAACCAATCAGAGCTGAACAGACATATTCTTCACCGGAAAGAAAAACAATTACTGCTATATATATATCTGAATATAACATATTAACTTTAACGCAAACTATTTACTATACCGAGTACTGCAATTTATAATGAATCGCAATAATTTATATTTTAATAACTCAAACTTTACTAGTCCAAGAACTACAGAAGGGGGGGGGGGATCAACAGATCCTATTTGCATATAGCTCACAAAGTAAAAGCTTACAGAAGTCTCTTAAACGAATTTCACGAGAGCCGAACAGTTAGGGAAACAGAACCAGACAAGTCAACAGAATGTCCGGAACACAACCAATAAGAGCAATCTCATCTTGTCCATTATCCCACACACTTAACAAAAATGTAAATATTTCGGTTCATATTCAAGATAGAGTATAAATGTATAATAATATTTATATTAAATTTAATTAGCAATAAGATTGGTTCTATACAAGATTTCGATCCGACTGTAGATTGAGATTTTTCGAAAATCCTCCCCTCTAAACACCCTCTCCAGCCAGTGGGAAGACACCACTCCCTCTTCGACGACGACGCCCATCACTGTCGACGCCCTTGACACACATCGGCCCAACTCCAACACGAGAGACACTCATCTACTACTATGGATTACCAAAGACAGCGGAGAACAGACGACGAGCGATCAGGTTGTGGATCGCCGTGCTCATCGTTGAGGGGCGGTAAGATAACACCTTCATCGCAGACCTCATGTCGCCTCAACTACAACGACGACAGGACCACCCTCAGCGCATATCGCCGGAGACCTGTCACCGCGACTACTACGATGACATCAGGCGAAACTTCTACGACCCCCGAGACTACTCGCCGCCAATGATGTACCACTAGAGGTCTCCCGGCGCTAACTTCCAGATTGCAGGCCCAGGAAATTAGGTATGAGCCAATTTCTGCATTTCGTCCGTTTACTGATTGAACCCATTCTAGGGAATTGCCCAGCAATAGTTCTCCTACCTGAACATGTCACTACCCTGTACTCCGAAAGCAACACAGCTGACGGCAATAGTTCTCCTGCCTGAACATGTCACTACCCTGTACTCCGAAAGCAACACAGCCGGCGGCAATAGTTCTCCTACCTGAACATGTCACTACCATGGACTCCCAAAGCAACACAACCGACGGCAATAGTTCTACCTGAACATGTCACTACCCTAGACTCCGAAAGCAACACAGCCGACGGCAATAGTTCACCTACCTGAACATGTCACTACCATGGACTCCGAAAGCAACACAGCCGACGGCAATAGTTCTTCTACCTGAACATGTCACTACCCTGGACTCCGATAGCAACACAGCCGACGGCAATAGTTCTCAGCTAGTAGTTAGATGGTCATAAGGTAGTGTGACCTACCGGGGGTGAGAAGTGATAGTTCCCCTTCTACTGAACTATAGTTCCATTATAAGGGTGAGGGTAATTACGATTGGGTATAATGGAACACTGGGGGTGGGTTACCCGGTAGCTGGTGATACCGGGTACATACTAGTAACAGTAGGAGTAACGAGTATTTAAACCAATTTCACGAGAGCCGAACAGTTACGGAAACGGCCGAACTAGCTTTCGGGGGATACTTACGAATAGACCCGACATCAGCCGATCCACACACACTTAATAAAAATCTCGGTTAATATTCAAGATAGAGAATAAATGTATATGACATTATTTATAGTAAATTTAATTTGCAATAAGATTGTTTCTATAAAAGTTTTCGATCCGACGTATAGTAACGAACATATTTCGAATTTTCAAAATCTTTTCTTTTGCATAAAACAATTAAATATCGAGTTTGGCAACGCTCAAACAAAAATTACGACCGCTAGAGCGTTAACGGTATATAATTTTGAAGGGACCTCATTTTCGTCATCTCCTTGGTAGGATCGATGTACATTTGAAGAAATGTTTCGAAAATCGCGTCATGAGTACGACCTCAATAGCTGATTTACCTTAAAGAAATCTACTAATAATCAAGTGTATCGGCAATTCATATAGGCTAAATACCAGCTTGACTATGAGGCTCAATAAAAATATGATAACGTGTATCGAAAACAACAACTTATATTGTCATACTAACACCTAGGAAATCTGGTTAGTTTACGCAGCCCCTGCGTGACGGACTTTTTCAAGCCTAGGTATACTATGGTGAGACGTATACCGTCCAATTGCAAAGTAAATGAACTTGGTTGCTGTCATCTTAGTCCCTCATCGATCAATTATGAGTGCGTTTTATAGTATGAAAATTGGGAATTATAATAAAGTTTTGTCACATCAAGTTTAATAATTTAAGACTGTGGAACATCCAAATGTATGTTTGAGTATTGAATTGTTCAATGGGATGGCAATGTTATAAATAATGAAGTAATTGGAAACTTGTCGAAAACTATGCTTAAGTTACATCAGTGGAAAATATGAAGAACCTAAACTGTGGTAAATTACTTCAAGGGAAATGCGTGAGTTTCATAGTAAGTAGGTAAATTACACTTTAAGTGTAAATTATAGGTGGCAAGTTAAAAAGTATTCTGCCTTGGCTCCGACGTTATTAACTTATTTATTATATTGTCTTACTCCCAACCAACTTTATTATGAATAATTCAAGGAGCTCTTTACACTTTCTCTCAACCGCCTCTCTTTAGCTGACACTCTTGGTCGGGTAAGCATTATCCACGTACACCAAATGTAAGTGTGTGAAGTTTTATATATATATATATATATATATATATATATATATATATATATATAGATATATATATATATATACATACGGTTATTTATTAATTTATTTTTATTGTCATTAGGCACCGAACTCGCGAGGGTTATTTGTGCCTAGGTTCTCAAATGCCCAAATTCGTTTTCCTTCGGTTGTCCTTCTATTCAAAGAGATCCCGTCCACTCGTGGTCCCTCCTTCAGCCTCGCCTATGATGGGTCACTCCTATAAGCAGATTTCCCCTAAGGGAAATCAGCTATTGAGGTCGTACTCATGTCGCGATTTTCGAAATTTTTCTTCAAATGTCCATCTATCCTACCTAGGAGATGACGAAAATGAGGTCAGTTCAAAACTGTATATATATATATATATATATATATATATATATATATATATATATATATAGATATACTAGCTAAGGTACCCGGCTTCGCTCGGGAAATCATTTGAGACGGAAATATTCTACTTTGTTTTTGGCAATGCTTCTACGTGTACAACTGCTCTTCCCGTCTGGGCTCATTTCTTCCCGTAAGGGTCCGTTGGGCGACGACAAAATTGTTGGCTCCCGCTCTAATTTTTACTGTATATCTCGTTTACACTTTGTTGTACGACAAAAATGAATGTAACAAAAGTTACTTTAAATAACAAAATAATCGACTTGTGTCATCTGCAGAAAAACCAATAGAAAACGAAATACCGCTATTTTTAATTTCAGGCCTCCCTTACAACCCCCACATCTACTTGTCCCTAGAAATGTTAGTATGGCTTATTATAATAAAGGCTTTAGTGCTAACACACATACCGAGTTTTATTTAGTTCGGTTGAGTCTTTTGTGCCAAATAAAATTGTTGACTCCCGCTATAATTTTTAGTGTATAACGCCTTTATACTTCGGCATACGACCATAGTGTATATAACAAAAGTTTCTGTAAATAACAGAATAACCAACTTTTGTTATGTGCATATTTGCCGAAAAAGCAAAAGGAAACGAAATATCGCTATTTTTAATTTCAGGACCCCTACTCCTGTTCGTCTCAGAGAATATAAATACGGGTCCGGCAAAAAAACCTCCCTGATTTCAATAGGCATTTGTAAAAAGAATAAGAAACACAGAACAATTACTTTTATTTGTGAATAGCCTATATAATGTCATTTTACATCAATTAGTATACTTTACTTGGTGTTTTAAAATTATGTCCGATAAATGATGTCCCCCATTGTTAAGACATTCACGAAGTCTTTCCCTGAAGTTGTCCAAAGTTTTTCGTGTACCTTCCCTTGGAATGGCTGCCACTTCCTGCCTAATGACATCTTTTATCTCTTGCAGAAGTATATATATATATATATATATATATATATATATATATATATATATATATATATATATATATATATATATATATATATATATATATATATATATAAAATTGTAACCTCTGTCTGTACATTGATTTTTTTCACGAAATTTCACGATAACTTTTCGTTTCACATGTCATAGGCACCATAACTGCATTTTGTTTCTTTGGTGTCTGTTTGTTTATTTGTTTGTTTGTTACCTTTTCACGCATAAACGGCTGAACCGAATTTTATGAAACTTGGTATTTATATTACTACTAACCCAACTTAGACTTTAGGCTATATTAATATCCTCTGAGATGAACAGGAGTGGGGGTTATAAGGGAAGCCAGAAATTAAAAATAGCGATATTTCGATTCCTATTGGTTTTTCGGCAAATATGCACATAACAAAAGTTGTTTATTTTGTTATTTTAAGTAACTTTTGTTATATTCACATTCGTCGTATACCGAGTTATAAACGAGATATACGCTAAAACCTATAGAGGAAGTGAACTACTTTATATGGCACAAAAGAATCAACCAAACTAAATAAAACTCTGTATGTGTATTAGCACTAACGCTTTCATTATAACAAGCCATGCCAACATTTCTAGGGACGGGCAGGAGTGGGGGTTATAAGGGAAGCCAGAAATTAAAAATAGCGATATTTCGTTTCTTATTGGTTTTTCGGCATATATGAACATAACAAAAGTTGTTTATTGTGTAATTTAGAGTAACTTTTGTTATATTCACTTTTGCCGTATACGGAGGTATAAATGAGTTATACTCTAAAAACTATAGAGGGAGTCCACAATTTTATTTGGCACAAAAGACTCAACCGAACTAAACTAAACTCGGTATTTGAATTAGTACTAACGCCTTCCTTATAATAAGCCATACTAACATTTCTAGGGACGGGCAGGAGTGGGGGTTATATGGAAGGCCTGAAACTAAAAATAGCGATATTTCGTTTCCTATTGCTTATTCAGCAAATATGCACATGACAAAAGTTATTCGTTTTGTTATTTAGAGTAACTTTTGTTATATGCACTTTTGCCGTATACGAAAGTATAAATGAGTTATACGCTAAAACCTATAGCGGGAGTCCACAATTTTATTTGGCACAAAAGACTCAACCGAACTAAACCAAACTCGGTATTTGAATTAGCACTAACGCCTTCCTTATAATAAGCCATACTATTTCTAGGGACGGGCAGGAGTGGGAGTTGTAAGGGAGGCCTGAAATTAAAATAGTGATTTCCTATTGGGGTTTCGGCAAATATGCAAATAACAAAAGTTGTTTAATTTGTTATTTAGAGAAATTTTCTCAACACTTCTTTTCAATATGAACTACCAGGTACCTCAAATGAAAAAAATTATTCAAATGTATGTCAATATTTTCTCATTAATAATTCAAATCTATGCATAATGCACAGGAAACGGGAAATATGACAATATGCAGAACAGTGAAGTCTTGCATAAAAAAATAATTTTATTATTAACAAATCCACATAAACGAAGGGTGTTAACCCTAAACACTGGGACGGGTAAATGTCATAATATTGTGCAAAGTAAAGCATTGCCAAAAATATACCACCAACATTCAGCCCCAAATGAATTCCCGAGCGAAGCCGGGTATCTCAGCTAGTATATATATATATATATATATATATATATATATCTATATATATATATATATATATATATATATATATATATACATACAGATAGATAGATTTGTCTGTTACCGCTCTAGCGGTCGCAATTTTTGTCTTATCGTTACCAAACTTGATATATAATCGTTTTATATAAAAAGAAAGATCAAGTTCATTAACGGCTGAAATCGAACCAGGGGGATGGGGGGGTTTAGAGGGGGAGAATTTTGAAAATGCTTAATATCTCCGTTATTATTCGTCGGATCGAAACATTTTATAGAACCAATCTTACTGCAAATGTTGCATTCTATAAATGTTGTTATGTACATTTTTTCATTACCTTCATGATTAGTTTTCCGCTTTCAGTAAACCCCCACCCCGACTCGTCATATAAACAATAATTATGAAGCACTTTATGTGAAGCCTAAATACATATATTTCTCATTGAACATTTACTTTTTGAGATAAATTCAAATACGTGACGCATGTGGGAAATCTGCTTAGTTAACGCAGCCCCTGCGTGACGGAATTTTTTTTGTTTTCTATCACCGATCCTGTCACAAATACCAAAAACACAACAGTATCTTTTTAAAATCTATTTTATGTATAAATACTTATCTTACTGGCTTATTTGCCCATAAAATGCGCATATATTTATATTTTAGCAGATTTCCCTTAAGGGAAATCAGCTATTGAGGTCGTACTCATGACGCGAGTTTTGAAAAATTTCTTCAAATGTCCATCGATCCTACCCAGGAGATGACGAAAATGAGGTCCGTTCAAAATTATATATATATCTATATATATATATATATATATATATATATATATATATATATATATATATATTTGTCTGTTAACGCTCTATAGAAAACTTATATAGAGCCAATCTTATTGCAAATTAAATTTACTATAAATATTGTTATATACACTTATTCTCTATCTTGAATATTAACCGAGATATTTGCATTTGTATTCTGTGCGTCGTCGGCAGGAGTCGGCTATGTTCGGGACGTTCCGCCGAGAGCTCTGGCGGCCGTTTCCGTAAACTATTCGTCCCTCGTGAATAGGTTTAGAGATCCCTTACACTACAGTTGTTATTGTGCAGATTTCTCGACTATGAAACTTCACGTGGGAAATCTGCTTAGTTTACGCAGCCCCAGTGTGACGGACTTTTCTTTATTTAGGCCCGTAATTGTTAAGAATTTAATCAGTTTTTTAAATGAGTGGCTATCGTCCCCTAGTATTTCAGAAATTACTTCTGACATATACGGTTGAAAGTGACTTTTTACCATACCTACTTCTTCTTCTTTTTACCATACCTACTTCTTCTTCTGTTTACCATACCTACTTCTTCTTCTTTTTACCATACCTACTTCTTCTTCTTTTTACCATACCTACTTCTTCTTCTTTTTACCATACCTACTTCTTCTTCTTTTTACCATACCTACTTCTTGTTCTTTTTACCATACCTACTTCTTCTTCTTTTTACCATACCTACTTCTTCTTCTTTTTACCGTACCTACTTCTTCTTCTTTTTACCATACCTACTTCTTCTTCTTTTTACCATTCCTACTTCTTCTTCTTTTTACCATACCTACTTCTTCTTCTTTTTACCATACCTACTTCTTCTTCTTTTTACCATACCTACTTCTTCTTCTTTTTACCATACCTACTTCTTCTTCTTTTTACCATACCTACTTCTTCTTCCCAAATTCATTCGCGCGTTCCACATAGCATCTCCCACGTTTGTCAGACATGTACTATTCTTTCAAAATGTCTATAACATCCGCAATATAAACCCATTAACATGCGTCAGTATTAAAGACTAGTTATGCACCAACATTCCACCACAATGTTAACCTTCGAAACGCGCAGTACTCAGGACAAGTCACAATGTAAGGGTAATGTGTATTTTGAAGAGTCAGTACTCAGGACTCGCTATGCACCAACACTCCACCACAATGTAAACCCATCGGCTCCGGCAATACTCAGGACAAGTCACAATGTAAGGGTAATGAGTATTTTGAAGAGTCAGTACTCAGGACAAGTCACAATGTAAGGGTATTGTGTATTTTGAAGAGTCAGTACTCAGGACTAGCTATGCACCAACACTCCACCACAATGTAAACCCATCGGCTCCGGCAATACTCAGGACAAGTCACAATGTAAGGGTAATGTGTATTTTGAAGAGTCAGTACTCAGGACTAGCTATGCACCAACACTCCACCACAATGTAAACCCATCGGCTCCGGCAATACTCAGGACAAGTCACAATGTAAGGGTATTGTGTATTTTGAAGAGTCAGTACTCAGGACTAGCTATGCACCAACACTCCACCACAATGTAAACCCATCGGCTCCGGCAATACTCAGGTCAAGTCACAATGTAAGGGTATTGTGTATTTTGAAGAGTCAGTACTCAGGACTAGCTATGCACCAACACTCCACCACAATGTAAACCCATCGGCTCCGGCAATACTCAGGACAAGTCACAATGTAAGGGTAATGTGTATTTTGAAGAGTCAGTACTCAGGACTAGCTATGCACCAACACTCCACCACAATGTAAACCCATCGGCTCCGGCAGTACTCAGGTCAAGTCACAATGTAAGGGTAGTGTGTATTTTGAAGTCAGTACTGAGGACTAGCTATGCACCAACACACCACCACAATGCAAACCCATCGACTCCGGCAATACTCAGGACAAGTCACAATGTAAGGGTAATGTGTATTTTGAAGAGTCAGTACTCAGGAGTAGCTATGCACCAACACTCCACCACAATGTAAACCCATCGGCTCCGGCAATACTCAGGACAAGTCACAATGTAAGGGTAATGTGTATTTTGAAGAGTCAGTACTCAGGACTAGCTATGCACCAACACTCCACCACAATGTAAACCCATCGGCTCCGGCAATACTCAGGACAAGTCACAATGTAAGGGTAGTGTGTATTTTGAAGAGTCAGTACTCAGGACTAGCTATGCACCAACACTCCACCACAATGTAAACCCATCGACTCCGGCAATACTCAGGACAAGTCACAATGTAAGGGTAATGTGTATTTTGAAGAGTCAGTACTAAGGACTAGCTATGAACCAACACTCCACCACAATGTAAACCCATCGGCTCCGGCAATACTCAGGACAAGTCACAATGTAAGGGTAATGTGTATTTTGAAGAGTCAGTACTAAGGACTAGCTATGAACCAACACTCCACCACAATGTAAACCCATCGGCTCCGGCAATACTCAGGACAAGTCACAATGTAAGGGTAATGTGTATTTTGAAGAGTCAGTACTCAAGACTAGCTATGCACCAACACTCCACCACAATGTAAACCCATCGACTCCGGCAATACTCAGGACAAGTCACAATGTAAGGGTAATGTTTATTTCGACGAGTCAGTACTCAGGACTAGCTATGCACCAACACTCCACCACAATGTAAACCCATCGACTCCGGCAATACTCAGGACAAGTCACAATGTAAGGGTAATGTGTATTTTGAAGAGTCAGTACTCAAGACTAGCTATGAACCAACACTCCACCACAATGTAAACCCATCGGCTCCGGCAATACTCAGGACAAGTCACAATGTAAGGGTAATGTGTATTTTGAAGAGTCAGTACTCAGGACTAGCTATGCACCAACACTCCACCACAATGTAAACCCATCGACACGCACTATACTCAGGACAAGTCACAGTGTAAGGGTATTGTGTATTTTGAAGAGTCAGTACTCAGGACTAGCTATGCACCAACACTCCACCACAATGTAAACCCATCGACACGCACTATACTCAGGACAAGTCACAGTGTAAGGGTATTGTGTATTTTGAAGAGTCAGTACTCAGGACTAGCTATGCACCAACACTCCACCACAATGTAAACCCATCGGCTCCGGCAATACTCAGGACAAGTCACAATGTAAGGGTAGTGTGTATTTTGAAGAGTCAGTACTGAGGACTAGCTATGCACCAACACTCCACCACAATGTAAACCCATCGACTCCGGCAATACTCAGGTCAAGTCACAATGTAAGGGTATTGTGTATTTTGAAGAGTCAGTACTCAGGACTAGCTATGCACCAACACTCCACCACAATGTAAACCCATCGACACGCACTATACTCAGGACAAGTCACAGTGTAAGGGTATTGTGTATTTTGAAGAGTCAGTACTCAGGACTAGCTATGCACCAACACTCCACCACAATGTAAACCCATCGGCTCCGGCAATACTCAGGACAAGTCACAATGTAAGGGTAGTGTTTATTTCGACGAGTCAGTACTCAGGACTCGCTATGCACCAACACTCCACCACAATGTAAACCCATCGGCTCCGGCAATACTCAGGACAAGTCACAATGTAAGGGTAGTGTGTATTTTGAAGAGTCAGTACTGAGGACTAGCTATGCACCAACACTCCACCACAATGTAAACCCATCGACTCCGGCAATACTCAGGTCAAGTCACAATGTAAGGGTATTGTGTATTTTGAAGAGTCAGTACTCAGGACTAGCTATGCACCAACACTCCACCACAATGTAAACCCATCGACACGCACTATACTCAGGACAAGTCACAGTGTAAGGGTATTGTGTATTTTGAAGAGTCAGTACTGAGGACTAGCTATGCACCAACACTCCACCACAATGTAAACCCATCGACTCCGGCAATACTCAGGGCAAGTCACAATGTAAGGGTATTGTGTATTTTGAAGAGTCAGTACTCAGGACTAGCTATGCACCAACACTCCACCACAATGTAAACCCATCGACACGCACTATACTCAGGACAAGTCACAGTGTAAGGGTATTGTGTATTTTGAAGAGTCAGTACTCAGGACTAGCTATGCACCAACACTCCACCACAATGTAAACCCATCGGCTCCGGCAATACTCAGGACAAGTCACAATGTAAGGGTAGTGTGTATTTTGAAGAGTCAGTACTCAGGACTAGCTATGCACCAACACTCCACCACAATGTAAACCCATCGGCTCCGGCAATACTCAGGACAAGTCACAATGTAAGGGTAGTGTGTATTTTGAAGAGTCAGTACTGAGGACTAGCTATGCACCAACACTCCACCACAATGTAAACCCATCGACTCCGGCAATACTCAGGACAAGTCACAATGTAAGGGTATTGTGTATTTTGAAGAGTCAGTACTCAGGACTAGCTATGCACCAACACTCCACCACAATGTAAACCCATCGACACGCACTATACTCAGGACAAGTCACAGTGTAAGGGTATTGTGTATTTTGAAGAGTCAGTACTCAGGACTAGCTATGCACCAACACTCCACCACAATGTAAACCCATCGGCTCCGGCAATACTCAGGACAAGTCACAATGTAAGGGTAGTGTGTATTTTGAAGAGTCAGTACTCAGGACTAGCTATGCACCAACACTCCACCACAATGTAAACCCATCGACTCCGGCAATACTCAGGACAAGTCACAATGTAAGGGTATTGTGTATTTTGAAGAGTCAGTACTGAGGACTAGCTATGCACCAACACTCCACCACAATGTAAACCCATCGACTCCGGCAATACTCAGGGCAAGTCACAATGTAAGGGTATTGTGTATTTTGAAGAGTCAGTACTCAGGACTAGCTATGCACCAACACTCCACCACAATGTAAACCCATCGACTCCGGCAATACTCAGGACAAGTCACAATGTAAGGGTATTGTGTATTTTGAAGAGTCAGTACTCAGGACTAGCTATGCACCAACACTCCACCACAATGTAAACCCATCGACACGCACTATACTCAGGACAAGTCACAGTGTAAGGGTATTGTGTATTTTGAAGAGTCAGTACTGAGGACTAGCTATGCACCAACACTCCACCACAATGTAAACCCATCGACTCCGGCAATACTCAGGGCAAGTCACAATGTAAGGGTATTGTGTATTTTGAAGAGTCAGTACTCAGGACTAGCTATGCACCAACACTCCACCACAATGTAAACCCATCGACTCCGGCAATACTCAGGACAAGTCACAATGTAAGGGTAATGTGTATTTTGAAGAGTCAGTACTCAGGACTAGCTATGCACCAACACTCCACCACAATGTAAACCCATCGACACGCACTATACTCAGGACAAGTCACAGTGTAAGGGTATTGTGTATTTTGAAGAGTCAGTACTGAGGACTAGCTATGCACCAACACTCCACCACAATGTAAACCCATCGACATGCCCAATACTCACAAGTCACAATGTGTATTGTGATGAGTCAGTACTCATGACTAGCTTTGCACCATGTATATGTAATGTAACAAATCATCACCTTCCATCACCAAAGCCAATCACTTCATCACTCTTTTTATCCTCATGAAACCTAAGGTACTATTGAGTAGTCTATTAGCTAACCCAAAGTACCGCGATACCCAGCCTTCACGAGATCATACTTTTTCCAAGTTGAAAATAATTTAATTATTTATCAACCAATCTATTTCTTAATGTTACTTCTGTGTATCTCTTTGCTTTCAGGTTCAACTCTCTCTTTATAGTAGAATGGAGGTGAAACACGGAAATGATCTACTTCAAAATAAGAATGATTTAATCCCATTTTACGATTTTTTGTCTGAAAGGAAGTTCTTTGTCTTTATATCTGGTCAATCAATTATTGGAAGAGGTAAAATCTGGTTAACTCTGAACAGGTTATATGTTGCCAGTATCGTCATATTCTTGACCTACACAATGACTCTAACAGGTGGAGCAGTTGCATTCGGGACAGACGACAAAATAATAATGATGGTCGCTGGTCATTTCTTTATGTTAACAGTCTTATTAATTTCTGTCCTTTTTATTAGGACAGTCTATGACGAGTCGCACAAATCGGCCTCTAAGTGTATCAGGGAAGGCATTTTTCGATACGAATATGAAGAAACTGAGATGCACAATCTAAGAAGGAATGGTGTCGAATATACTAGGAAATTGACCACTTACTTAACGAATATTCTTATTGTTGGAATTTCCATGACATATATTATCTTACCGTCTGGAAAATTGTTGATATCGAACGAGGAAAGTGCTGGAAAAACAATAAACCCTTATCTACCAATACCAGCTTATATACCCTTCGACACAGAGAGCAGGTTAGGTTTCGGGATTGCATGGGGCATTCTCATAGCCTATGGTTGGTACTTGATGACTGGGGTGATAAGCCTCAACGAGACATACGTAAGCTGCGCAATTCAACTCAAGACTCAATTGGAAATACTCAATTATTCGTTAAAGATTATCGAGAAACGTGCCTTCATTAAACTCTTCAAATCAAACCAAGCGTCATCATATGATTCGGCAAATGTCAAAGAGCTATACGCAAGATCAGAATTTCAAGAGGCCTTATATCTTTGTTTGAGGGAAAACATCAGACACCACCAAGTATTAGTCAGGTAAAATTTATAGATCATATAAGCCGCACTGTCAATGTGAATGCCACATTAGACTCTTCTTTTTCGTAAAACACCCACACTAGCATTCATCTGGCATCTGGCATTGCTCAGTTACTAGTTAGACTGGTTCATGTGTGTGTACGTTTTTAATTGCAAGGCTTCACTATGCACAATACTTTCACATTTCTCTTCTCAGTATGTAAGTTTATATGTATGTTTTGTCTTTGTAGCTTTCTGGGAAAATGAAAGTCACGAGGAATAAACGTAGACATAAAGTCTACTTACCAGGATTCCTGCAGGTGATAGTGAGTATAAATAAAACAGTTTCTGGGCCCTTCGGCATGACTAAATGAGTTAAACAAGGTGATTGCCTTAGTCCTCTCCTTTTTACGGTATTCTTGGACGAAACTGTAAAAATATGCAAGCGCAAGACGACAGGGTCAACCGTTGGAAAGTGGAACATGTTAGACGATATTGTTCTCATAGCCGATTCCAATGAAAATCTATTGAAAGCAGTTACTGAGTGTGAAGTTGAACTGGAAAGAAAGGACATGGCCACTGAATGAAAGAAAAGCAAGGTGAAACACATTGCCCGCGAGGAGTAAGAAGTGATAGTCCACTGCAAGGGGGAGATATTAAAAACAGTAGAGGAGTATACTCATCTTGGAATTGTGCTCAATAGAAATGCAAAAATGGACCAATAGCTTTCCAGTAGGATAGAGATAAGAAATAATATCTGCTACCCCAGATATACAAAACAGTAGTAAGAAAATGCGGGGTGGAAAAGAGTCTTAAACTACAGATTTTCATGGCCATTTATCTACCTAGCGTCCTGCATGGAAGTGAAAGCTGGGTCTTGCGTGTCAAACATTGGACCAGAGTTACAGGTACTAAGGTGAAGGAGAACGGGAGGCCTAATAAGGAGAGATGATGTCAGAAACGTGTGGATGATGGGGGGTATTGGAGTACCCAATCTGAGAAGTTCACTTGAAAAGGAACAACAGAAGTGGTTTGGTCATGTATGTCGGATGAATGAAGACCAGGATCCACGGAAGTTCTTTGAATCCAGACTGTAGTATTAACAACTAAAAGTACACTGAGTATCGCGATAACTCAAAACTGATTTATCAAAAAGATAACAGTAATAGTAGGTTCCATCACCTAGCAACCATATAGCATATGCTCCATTGCCTAGCAACCGTATAGCATATGCTGCATCACCTAGCAACCATATAGCATATGCTCCATTGCCTAGCAACCGTATAGCATATGCTGCATCACCTAGCAACCATATAGCATATGCTCCATTGCCTAGCAACCGTATAGCATATGCTGCATCACCTAGCAACCATATAGCATACGCTCCATTGCCTAGCAACCGTATAGTATATGCTGCATCACCTAGCAACCATATAGCATACGCTCCATTGCCTAGCAACTGTATAGCATATGCTGCATCACCTAGCAACCACATAGCATACGCTCCATTCCCTAGCAACCATTTAGCATATGCTACACAGACCTATCGGACATCGCCCTCGAGAAAAACCAAGACCTGTGGATGGATCATATCTCTAGGCTGGGACAGCAAAAAGGGAAGGAGTCTTAACTACTTGAAGGCACTGCCTCTGGACCGTGATGCCTGGTTGTATTGGATCGAGGCACCTCCAAGCTGAGGGAGGGAAGGTAAAGAAGATGTAGGACATTCAAATCGATCAGCTAAGCGTACTAAACTTTTAATACTTATTGCATTGCGACTTTTGCTGCTTTGCTAAACCTTTTACTTTCCATCGTGATTATAATATTCATCTATACTTCCATACTCGTCCATGGCGAATGGACTTAATAGATACTCAATAAGTGTATTACAGGTTGTTTAAAAAAAATATACGCATTACAAAGTATTATTATTATTTTGTCCCAACTATCGACCGCTGCTCCTTGAATCTGCTATTGGGGAAACGAATAAATAGTCTAGTTTATATTATAGCCACTAGATGTCTTATGTTTTCCTTGGTAACCATCATATGTTTAAAATGTTTGCGAGGTCCAATCCCGCCATTACAGTGCAAAGACGTTCCAGGTTGAGGTACCAAATTGATCCTCCGAATGAGTGGGACATTCGCAGATGGTTTCGACAGTTTGTAAATACAGAATGTGTATGTAAAGGAAAGAGGACTCTGGCCGCCCCCGTGTTCTTGGAGAAAATTTTGCACGAATTCAAAACGCTTTCAATTCAAATATATCAAGGAAACCAAGGAAAGCAGAGATCTAGTGACTATAATATAAACTACGCTACGTGTTCTCGTTTCTCCAATAGCCTAGTCAAGGCACAGCGACCAATAGTTTGGACAAAATAATATTTTGTAATGCGTATATTCTTTTTGAAACGCCCTGTAATATCGTGGAGTAAGCTTTAAGTGATTTGGTTTTGGAATACCATTTCCTGTTTTGTATTATTCCCACTTATTTGTTTATTTATTTTATAAAAATATTATTTTATCTATGTATTTCTAAAGTTTTTTGTTTTGTTTTCATAGTTTCCGGAATTTGATTCATCCATTTTTTGGAGCCTACCTACTAGCTGTGTTCACGTTAGCATCTATAACATTGGCAATGGCTGTCATTGTCATTTTGGAGGTAAGTCAACTGACAGTGAATAAACAATAACTCAACAACTTGGTGCAAAATTAAACAGAGAATTTATCGTGTAAAGAGTATTGAAGTGAAGCTCATCACATCTAGATAATCTGTGTGTTAAGAGTAAAATATAACCTTTGAGCGAAGTACTGCAGAGTTTTTAATACCATCAACAGTTTTGTTGTTTTGCTCATCACGTGATGATAGTACTTGTACCGAAAGTTTTGCAGAATCGTTCATTGCCAGTAATTTTGTGTGTTGAAGGTGGTTTGTCATATTTTAATTACCTTTGAGGGAAGAGTTTGTGTAGCTTGCCAGTGGCTGTATTCAACAACATTGATCGATTTTTAGCAGATTTCCCTCAAGGGAAATCAGTTATTGAGGTCGTACTCATGACGCGATTTTCGGAAAATTTCTTCAAACGTCCATCGATCCTACCCAGGAGATGACGAAAATGAGGTCAGTTCAACACTGTATATATATATATATATATATATATATATATATATATATATATATATATATATGTCTGTTAACACTCTAGCGGTCGCAATTTTTGTTTAATCGTCACCAAACTCGGTATTTAATCGTTTTATGTAAAAAGGAAGATCAAGTTCGTTAACGGCTGCAATCAGACCAGTGGGAGGGGAATTTTTGAAAATTCAAAATATCTCCACTATTATGCGTCGGATCGAAAAATTGTATAGAATCAATCTTACCTCTATACATTTATTCTATATCTTGAATATTAACCGAGATATTTGCATTTGTATTGTGTGTGTGGTTGGCAGGACTCTGCTATGTTCCGGACTTTCCGCCGAGAGCTCTGGCGGCCGTTTCCGTAACTATTCGTCCCTCGTGAAAAGGTTTAGAGATCCCTTACTACTACAGTTGTTATTGGGCAGATTTCTCTACTGTAAAACTTCACGTGGGAAATCTGCTTAGTTTACGCAGCCCCTGCGTGACGGACTTTTTTTTTATATTGTCTGTGACAAGGTTCTTATCGTTTGTAAAGGAGGTCCAGCATACTGTAAATGAATATTGATTTTAACGGAACCTATATTAAAGGCTGTCAAGCAGGGGCTGCGTAAACTAAGCAGATTTCCCACTTGCTGGTATAACACACTTTTGATCACATATCCCAACATATTTCCTATTTCTATGTAAAAAAACAGATGAGTAGAAAGGACAGGGGGGGGGGGGTACTGGATACTGAATACAAGAAAGTACAAATAACTCGCTGTTCGCGGAAGAATCAAGTCCGCAAAAAGTGAAGCAGGCGCGCGACATCGATGACGTCATCCACCGCCACTCATCCTTGCCCTGGACTGGGGACCTCGCTGCCAGCGCATCCAGCCACGAAGGGGACCGAAAGGAAAGGACAAGAAGACGGGAACAAGATGGGGGCCTAGTGCGGCAGAAAGGAGCTCTCTTATCATCGCGGTGAAAAAACCCCTCAAAATGCAAGAGTAGGCGTAAAAGGGCCCGTCGGGCGATGAAGCGGGGAAGAACCAAGAAGGAGAAGAAACAAGGACAATAAATAAAGTGAGTACTCACATTTATATCAAAATTCGTCACACATCGAAGCCAACTGGCATAAACCCAATAATGGGCATCACCACAGCAACCAGCTCCACCACCAGTTCCAACCAACCCACAGCAGCTCACCAATTGGAACATTATTAGATTTTAAAAGATCAACAATTTCACTTTATTATTTGTTCTCATTATTATTGATATCACTTCATTATATTTTATGATATCCATCCATGCTTTATAATTTACACCACCCTCCCTTTTACCATACAGTCCACTCTCTCAAACACACAAATGGGGCGAAGGGACATCTCTCTATACATCTTTTTATGGGAAGCCTATTCGATCTCCAAACACTCGCTGAACACTTGAGTTACGAAACAATACATAGAACAATAATTGTAGACCATCAATAGTTCAGCAAGGTAACACTGTGTATTGACTGAAACGGTTATTTTTCCATCCGACCTATAACAGCAAAGATATTTTGAAATTCCCGCCACCTTACTCGCCCCTCCCTTAGTCCAATTGCAGCGGTTAACTAACTTGATCTTTATTTTTAAATAAAGCGTTTATATATCGACTTTGACAAGGGTTAATCAAAAATTGCGACCACTAGAGCGGTACAGACATATATTTATTTTAGTGGACCTTATTTTTGTCATCACCTAGGTAGGATCGATGGATATTTGAGGAAATTTTTCAAAAATCGTATCATGACTAAAACCTCCAAAGCTGATTTTCCCCAAGGGAAATCTGCTAATATAAAATGAATGAATGATGCCAGAAAATGTATTCTTCCGTATTTGAAATATTTTCATCCAATGTATAATTGCTTGTGCAGCAGATTATTTGAGAAAAATAATTGCAATATTCGTATGATTTCGTTATGAAAACAAAACTATACATCCGACTGTCCAATAATTGTTTTGTGTATCTGTTACATATGATTATTGTTTTAAACTTGCTAACATATGATTATTGTTTTTCTTTTGTTAACATATGGTATTTGAGGTTATATTATTATTAAGTTACGGTACAAATACTTTCCTGTTGTTTACATTTTGAATTAAAAAGGAATATTCATGTTAATAATATGTGCACTTATTTATGAAATTAATACTATCATTTAATGGAAATATTTAAAAAAAAAATTGAGAAAGTTTCTGCGCTTCTGGTTTTATAATATATGCAATTATTGATTCATTCATTCCTGAAATATATATTATATTATTTCCAATGGTTATTCTAATTTGCTCATTTTTCATTATTTTACAGAGTCCAGAATTAACAAACTCATCGGATTTCGTAAAGAATTTGTTCATAGAAATGGGTTTTATTTTTAGCTTGTGCCTGTATGGAGAGCAAGTGATTGGTGAGGTCTGTATGTATTAAATCATTTTATTTATTAATTAGAATTGGTTGTTAGTGTGAAGATAAATATATCCAAAAAAGTTAAGGATTAGCGAAAACCTCAAGAAGTTTCCCAGTTAATAAACCGTTATGAAGTACTTCATGTTGACACAAGAATTAACAAAAAGTCCGTCACGCAGGGGCTGCGTAAACTAAGCAGATTTCCCATGTGAAGTTATACAATAGAGAAATCTGCATACTGATAACACAATAACACCGTGATTAAATACAAACGGTAATGAGAAATCTTTCAGTTAATTAAAATATATTCCCAACTGAAACGGCTTCTGAATTGTATGAATAATTTTTATTTTAATAACTCAAATGTTAGTAGACCAAGAACTAAAGAAGGGAGGGGGTGGATGAACAGCACGTATTTGCATAAATCACACAAAGTAACGAAGGTAAGGTAAGGTTAGAAGAAGCATCCACCTGAGCCGAGTACTGGCGGAAATGGCCGATCTAATCCGAACTATACCCTACCACAGACTTCATATGCAAATATCTCGGTTAATATTCAAGATAGGGAATAAATGTTTATAACAATATTTATAGTAAATTTAATTTGCAATAAGATTGATTCTGTACAATTTTTCGATCCGACGTATAGTAACGGGAAAAATTTCGAATTTTCGAAAATCCTCCCCTCTAATCCCCCCCCTCCCACTGGTCCGATTTCATCCGTTAACGAACTTGATCTTTCTTTTTACATAAAACGACTAAATATCGAGTTTGGTAACGATCAAACAAAAACTGCGACCACTAGAGCGGTAACAGACAAAATTTATATATATATATATATATATATATATATATATATATATATATATATATATATATATATACACTATATACAGTTTTGAAAGGACCTCATTTTCGTCATCTACTAGGTAGGATAATAGGTGGACATTTGAAGAAAAATTTCGAAAATTCCGTCATGAGTACAACCTCAATAGCTGATTTCCCTTAATGGAAATCTGCTAAAAGTACTCAAATTATCAAGTACTAATTCTAGCAAAGAAAAACAAACTACTAACTAAATTTTTTCTTTTGCTTCAAAACATTAAAATTTCGATAAGGTCAATACAAATATATATATATATATATATATATATATATATATATATATATATATATATATATTGGCGAAAATATATTTCGACGTCGAAGCAAACCCTCATTCTTGGTTGGAAATAACGAATTCTCATAGCGCCAAAGTTGTATGAGAAAAAGTTGAGTGACAAATATTTAATTATACTGAATTTCTCCGAGTTGTTTCTATGTGATTAAGTAACAAACGGGCGGGCAGGCAAACAAGAATCTCAGTTAGATTGCCTATGGTATTAGGATGAAATGAGATACTAAAAACATTTGTCACCGTGAAACTAAAGTAGAATTTCAGAAAAAGAAAAAAAAAAAAACCTTGAAATTTATTTGACTGTTCGCTTTGACCAAGTATAGATTCATATATTTCTACGGATATCCATTTCTGATTAAGCGGGGTAGCACAGGTGATACATGGCGAACGTGGCAGAGAAACGTATATTCTCTTGTGTGCGCCCAGACCGGTGTTGCTGTAAGAAAATCCCTAGAAAAATATCTGGAGTACAGAGTGAGTACTGGCACACATGAGACTGATGTCATATGGCACACTGTCAGCATGAAGGAAAAGAATTAGACCCAGGCGAAGGTTGATAGTGATCCATAGGAGGACTTGCTGAGGTTTGGAGTCCCTAATTGGAGAAGTTTGGGTGGGAACCACCAGGATGTTACTGAGGGAGGGTTTCCAATAACCACATGAGGTCATAAGTGTGACATTGATGTAGTTGTGGTGTAAAAACGGATTTGTAGTAGACATTAATTATTAGCTGGGATAATATTTTTTAGTCTGGGATGGGTCCCCGTTCAAATAGGTTCTATCTCTATAAAGTGGTTGTGTTTAGTCCTGTAAAAATTGTGCTTCCACCCGGGGGACCCATTACATGGTGTAGCAGTTATTCGCAATATGTTGACTCACCAGGGGGCTTAAGGAGACATAAAAAACGGGAGGATCTGGTCTGGGACAAGAGCAAGTGCATTGCCGAAATAGATTCCATCAGGTACACAGAGGAGTTGGATATGGCATCGGATCACATGGAGGCTATCACCTAAGGGTGGCGTCAACCTCCATCGCCATGACTGCAGGGGAGAACCGTAGGGACGGTACGTCACAGACGTCATGTAAACAGTCTATGCTTCTTAGAAGTTCAGACCATTCTGGGATTGGTGGAGGAAGCCCTCGCCAACAATCAGTTAGACCAGAAACTGGTGGGAGGTGTCTGGATCCGTTTGAGGTTTTCCATCACAGACAGGTGGTCGTCGTTTACACCCTCAGTCAGAGGTGTCAGAAATGATTAAAGGAGAGGCTTCTCAACCCCTTTAGTAACAGATGACAATAATCGTCTCCTTTAATGAGGCAATTGCCAGTCAACTGTGGATCTGTAGGAGTAGTAAGACTCTTCTATCCCCTTCTTAGAGCCTGGTATTTAGGAGAGGGAGAAAGGGGTTTAGGCCTAACGGCCAGGTATCGTCCGTTTCCGTCCTGTGGCCTACACGCTGTAAACATTCTGCTCCTGATGAAACGTTCTAAAGTCTGAAACATATATAACTAATAAAGGCAACTAATTAGACTTTTGTATGACCTTTTACCACAAACCGGAGTTTACAGAATAAGTCACCTCTGGCCCACCACTGCCATGCACTAAGAAACAGACCTCAATATAATTCGAGTTCAAAAAGCAAACCTAGGGCATAAATAGAAATGATCCTAGAGAAATTTATTTTTTCAGAGCAGTAAAATACGCGATTCTCTGTTTGCTACACCTTGGATCAGCTGCGACAGACGGTTCTCTGTGATGCTAGCAATAATGTTAACCAACACGCTCAAACCGATGGCTTTACAATCACGCCTTTTCCCTGTGGACGCTTCTGTAGACAGCTATGGAAATGTAAGTTGTAACAATTTTTTTTTATATATGAACATCCTTGAGTGTTGTGGGGGAATTTAGAATGCTGAGAGACAGTGTTGCCGCCTGTAGGCGACCGAAAGAACGTGGCGCTTTGCTGTTGGTGCTGCAATCAACACATGGTTGGCAAAACTAGAAACAGATTTCCCACCAGACAAACCCCCGCCAAAGCAGACTTTATTTATTATGGCTCCACCGTAACTCCACTTATAACTGCACTTACAGGCATCAAGTCTTATCCACCCTGCATCCCATATTTACCCTCCACCCTACATCACAACTCTTCCACACTCTATATGTATCATCACCGTGCTTCTTTCTGTCTCATCATTGCAAAGTTCGACCGAAGGCATTGCTGAACGATGTACCATTCACTTTCTGAATCATCATAACTACAGCCTTCCTGCAGACAAATTCTTCATCAAATCATCACCCCCCTTCTTTACTTGCCGTTAACTACAGGGATAGTAACAATGTATTAATTTCTCCATATTCACTATATTCAAAATAAAAAGTTTTCTGTGGCAGACTTCTTCACATTCTGAGTATTTCAGAGTAATATTATCTACAAGCAGGATATCACACATATTTGTTAATTATAAATACCCTCTTATTTAATGAGCACGATTGTAATTCTTATATATATATATATATATATATATATATATATATATATATATATATATATATATATATATATGAAGACCACAGGCAAAGAACATTCTAAGTCAATTTTTTTCAAAAATGAGGTTTTCGCGCTATCTATTAGCTAAGGCCGAGTACTACAACTTAGTCTACTCATCAAGGGGAAAGAACTTTCTGTGTCTCTATTATTAAAGCTGGAAAAAATCATATACAGGGGAATATCATTCTATGTTCAACCAGCTGATGGATTTACAGTGGAAGAATATTACACACTATCAGCTGTTCAAGTTACGTTGAAATAACATTCTATGTTTAACATGACCTCTCAGTTTTACGTACTTTGTTGTCAGTGATTGTGGGTTGCCTAAGTCCATTCATTGAATTTTAACTTATTATTAATAGTGGATAGTGATAAAAATGAGTGATAACGACGAACATATTACTGCAATGGCTACAACAAAGAGAAAATATGGAATAATATCAGACGCAACGAAGAGAATCAGTGCCATGTCACACATGCCTGGTGATCCGTGTAATTGTAAGCGCAATAAATGCTTTGAAACAATCAAAGAAAAGGAAAGAGACGAACTATTGAAACAATTTAATCTAATGGCGGGCTACAATAAACAAATGGAACATTTAACCGGACTTATTAGTGTTTTACCGATCAAACAGCGTAGGCCTCGAGTGAATGAAGAGTATTCTACTTCTCTTAAAGAATTCTCTTACGAATGCAAGGTAAGGATTTGACAGATGGGAAAGTCAATGAAATCACTGTCTGTCAAAAAGCATTCATATCATATCATGGAATTACAAACCAAACAATTAATACGATTAAAAAATCTTTGAATACCACTGGAAAAGCTCCAGTTGATCTACGAGGCAAACACAAAAACAGAAAATATTCGAAACCAAAAGAAACACTGGATAAGGTCCACGAACATCTATCTTCTTTAAAGGGACGAAAATCGCACTACAGTTTAAAAAAAAAAACCAGTAAAGTGTACCTCTTTGAAGATCTAAACATTAATAAACTTTATAAAATGTATTCTGAATTATATCCAAATAATCCAGTATCATACGAATTCTACAGAAATGTGTTCAATAATCTTAAATATTCACTTATTCTTTTATAATAATAAATATTTACTTATATTCTTCGACTTTTTTAATGTGTTCTCATGTAAAGTTTATAAATTCCCAATAACCTATGCATGAACATAGAATGTTATTTCCATGTTTCAACTGACTTAGGCTGTTTCTTCACTGTTTTTATGACATTATGTTTGATTTATTTATTTTTTAATAAATATAACCAAAAATGGTGATTGAACAGTTTTATTTAGAATTTAAATCTATTTGATCACTACAAAAAAAATGTATTGTTCAATAAATATCAATTCTCAATTTTCATATGACGTTTCAAAGACTAATTTTAAATTTACTCAAAAGTAAGAAAAAGTGACTTAGAATGTTCTTTGCCTGGGGTCTTCATATATATATATATACTAGCTAAGGTACCCGGCTTCGCTCGGGAAATCATTTGAGGCTGAATGATAATAGTATTTTTTTTTTTTTTTTTTTTTAGCAAGGCTTCAATGTTTACTACACTTCCCGTCTGGGCGCATTGTTTTCCCGTGAGGGTCAGGCAGGCGACGTATAGATGAGAAATATTAATTTTGAAGAATAAATAAAAATGTGTTCCTAATCTATCCCTCTCCACTTTTCCAACTCACCTTTTTGAATACTTCAAACCATAATCGTGGATAGCGTTTATTACAATTAAATATCCTCTATAATGAAACTTATTTCCTGTCAAAAACCAATCCGAGCACATATAGTTTAAACATAGTTTTGTACATTAGATTATATTCTTAATAGTAGAGCTCAGTGGAAATCATTTCCAGTAATGAAAGCATTTAACAGGAAATTAATTAACTCAATTAACTGTTTAGGCTCCGACCTCCTTCCGCTCCAGTATCTCCATAGTTTTCCTTAAAATATTGATTCAATGTATTATTTTATTATTCATTTGAGGCTGAATGGTGAAAGTATATTTTTGGCAAGGCTTTACTTTGCACAATATTTTGACATTTACCCGTTCCAGTGTCTAGGGTTAATACCCGTTGTTGGCATTTGTTAATAATAAAATTATTTTTTTATGTAAGACATCACTGTCCTGCATATTGTCATATTTCCCGTCTCCTGTGCATTATGCATAGATTTGAATTAATAAGGAGAAAATATTGACATACATTTGAATTAATTTTTTCAGGAGAGGTACCTGGTAGTTCATATTGAAATGAAGTGTTGAGCAAATTTCTCTAAATAACAAAATAAACAACTTTTGTTATGTGCATATTTGCCGAAACCCCAATAGGAAATCATTATTATTAATTTCAGGCCTTCCTTATAACCCCCACTGCTGCCCGTCCCTAGAAATGCTAGTATGACTTATTATAAGGAAGGCATTAGTTTTAATATACATACTGAGTGTTTTATTTAGTTCGGTTGAGTCTTTTGTGCCAAATAAAATTGTTGTCTCCCGCTATAATTTTCAGCATATAACGCCTTTATACTTCGGTATATGATGATAGTGTATATAAAAAAGTTTCTCTAAATAACAAAATAAACAACTTTTGTTATGTGCATATTTGCCGAAAATGCAATAGGAAACGAAATATCACTATTATTAATTTCAGGCCTTCCTTATAACCCCCACTCCTGCCCGTCCCAAGAAATGTTAGTATAGCTTATTATAATGAAGGCGTTAGTACTAATTCAGATACCGAGTTTGGTTTAATTCGGTTGAGTCTTTGGTGCCAAATAAAATTGTGGTCTCCCGCTATAGTTTTTAGCGTATAACTCATTTATACTTCCGTATACGGCAAAAGTGCATATAACAAAAGTTTCTCTAAATAACAAAATAAACAACTTTTTTTATGTGCATATTTACCGAAAATGCAATAGGAAACGAAATATCACTATTATTAATTTCAGACCTTCCTTATAACCCCCACTCCTGCCAGTCCCAAGAAATGTTAGTATAGCTTATTATAATGAAGGCGTTAGTACTAATTCAGATACCGAGTTTGGTTTAATTCGGTTGAGTCTTTGGTGCCAAATAAAATTGTGGACTCCCGCTATAGTTTTTAGCGTATAACACATTTATACTTCCGTATAAGGCAAAAGTGCATATAACAAAAGTTTCTCTAAATAGCAAAATAAACAACTTTGGTTAAGTGCATATTTGCCGTAAATGCGATAGGAAACGAAATATCACTATTATCAATTTCAGGCCTCCCTTATAACCCCCACTCCTGCACGCCCCTAGAAATGTTAGTATAGCTTATTACAAGGAAGGCGTTAGTACTAATTCAGATACCGAGTTTGGTTTAATTCGGTTGAGTCTTTGGTGCCAAATAAAATTGTGGACTCCCGCTATAGTTTTTAGCGTATAACACATTTATACTTCCGTATAAGGCAAAAGTGCATATAACAAAAGTTTCTCTAAATAGCAAAATAAACAACTTTGGTTAAGTGCATATTTGCCGTAAATGCAATAGGAAACGAAATATCACTATTATCAATTTCAGGCCTCCCTTATAACCCCCACTCCTGCACGCCCCTAGAAATGTTAGTATAGCTTATTATAAGGAAGGCTTCAGTGCTAATTCACATACCGAGTTTGGTTTAGTTCGGTTGAGCCTTTTGTCCCAAATAAAATTGTGGACTCCCGCTATAGCTTTTAACGTATAACTCATTTATACTTCCGTATACGGCAAAAGTGCATATAACAAAAGTTACTCTAAATTACAAAATAAACAACTTTTGTTATGTGCATATTTGCCGAAAAACCAATAGGAAACGAAATATCGCTATTTTTAATTTCAGGTCTCCCTTATAACCCCCACTCCTGTTCGTCTTAGAGAATATTAATATAGCCTAAAGTCTAAGTTGGGCTAGTAGTAATATACATTCCAAGTTTCATAAAATTCGGTTCAGCCGTTTATGCGTGAAAAGGTAACAAACAAACAAACAAACAAACAAACAAACAAACAAACAAACAAACAAACAAACAAACAAACAAACATACACGAAAGAAACAAAATGCAGTTATGGTGTCTATGACATGTGAAACGAAAAGTTATCGTGAAATTTCGCAAAAAAAATCAATGTACAGACAGAGGTTACAATTTTATATATATAGATATATATATATATATATATATATATATATATATATATATATATATATATATATATATAAAATTGTAACCTCTGTCTGTACATTGATTTTTTTTCGCGAAATTTCACGATAACTTTTCGTTTCACATGTCATAGACACCATAACTGCATTTTGTTTCATTCGTGTATGTTTGTTTGTTTGTTTGTTTGTTTGTTTGTTTGTTACCTTTTCACGCATAAACGGCTGAACCGAATTTTATGAAACTTGGTATGTATATTACTACTAACCCAACTTAGACTTTAGGCTATATTAATATTCTCTAAGACAAACAGGAGTGGGGGTTATAAGGGAGGCATGAAATTAAAAATAGCGATATTTCGTTTCGTATTGCTTTTTCAGCAAATATGCACATAACAAAAGTTGTTTATTTTGTAATTTAAAGTAACTTTTGTTATATGCACTTTTGCCGTATACGGAAGTATAAATGCGTTATACGCTAAAAACTATAGCAGGAGTCCACAATTTTATTTGGCACAAAAGACTCAACAGAACTAAACCAAACTCGGTATGTGAATTAGTACTAACGCCTTCCTTATAATAAGCCATACTAACATTTCTAGGGACGGGTAGGAGTGGGGGTTATAAGGAAGGCCTGAAATTAAAAATAGCGATATTTCATTTCCTATTGCTTTTTCAGCAAATATGCACATAACAATAGTTGTTTATTTTGTTATTTATAGTAACTTTTGTTATATACACTTTTGTCGTATACCGAAGTTTAAATGCGTTATACGCTAAAAATTATAGCGGGAGTCAACAATATTATTTGCCAAAAAAGACTCAACCGAACTAAATAAAACTCGGTATGTGTATTAGCAGTGAGACCTTCATTATAATAAGCCATACCAACATTTCTATGGACGGGCAGGAGTGGGGGTTATAAGGGAAGCCTGAAATTAAAAATAGCGATATTTTGTTTCCTATTGGTTTTTCGGCAAATATGAACATAACAAAAGTTGTTTACTTTGTTATTTGGAGTAACTTTTGTTATATACACTTTTGTCGTATACCTAAGTATAAATGAGTTATACGTTAAAACTTTAGCGGGCACTAACGGCTGTACCGAACTTAAGAAAACTCGGTACCTATGTCATTTAGCATTAATTCCTCCATGATTATAAGTTATATTAAAATTTTTCGGTTCGAACGGGAGGAGGGTTATAAGGGAGGCCTGAAATAAAAATTCACCATATTTACATGTATAAGAGACGGGAAATATAAAAATATCGAAGACTGTGAAGAATTATCGAACAAATAATTCTATTATTAGCAAATCACCGGCAACGACGGGTATCAATCCTAAACACTGGGACGGGTAAATGTCAAAATATTGTGCAATGTAAAGCCTGCTAAAAAATACCATCACCATTCTGCCTCAAATGAATTCCCGGGCGAAGCCGGGTATCTGAGCTAGTATATATATAAATTGATAATATATAAAATTGTAACCTCTGTCTGTACATTGATTTTTTTCGCGAAATTTTACGATAACTTTTCGTTTCACATGTCATAGACACCATATCTGCATTTTGTTTCTTTCGTGTATGTTTGTTTGTTTGTTTGTTTGTTTGTTTGTTTGTTTGTTTGTTTGTTACCTTTTCACGCATAAACGGCTGAACCGAATTTTATGAAACTTGGTATGTATATTACTACTAACCCAACTTAGACTTTAGGCTATATTAATTTTCTCTGAGACGAACAGGAGTGGGGGTTATAAGGGAAGCCTGAAATTAAAAATAGCGATATTTCGTTTTCTATTGGTTTTTCGGTAAATGTGCACATAACAAAAGTTGTTTATTTTGTTATTTAGAGTAACTTTTGTTATATACACTTTTGTCGTATACCGAAGTTTAAATGCGTTATACTCTAAAAATTATAGCGGGAGTCAACAATATTATTTGCCAAAAAAGACTCAACCGAACTAAATAAAACTCGGTATGTGTATTAGCAGTGAGGCCTTCATTATAATAAGCCATACCAACATTTCTATGGACGGGCAGGAGTGGGGGTTATAAGGGAAGCCTGAAATTAAAAATAGCAATATTTCGTTTCCTATTGGTTTTTCCGCAAATATAAACATAACAAAAGTTGTTTATTTTGTTATTTGGAGTAACTTTTGTTATATACACTTTTGTCGTATACCTAAGTATAAATGAGTTATACGTTAAAACTTTAGCGGGCACTAATGGCTGAACCGAACTTAACAAAACTCGGTATGTCAATTAGCATTAATTCTTCCATGATTATAAGTTATATTAAAATTTTTAGGTTCGAACGGGAGGGGGGTAAAAGGGAGGCCTGAAATAAAAATTCACCATATTTACATGTATAAGAGACGGGAAATATAAAGATATCGAAGACTGTGATGCCTTATCGAACAAATAATTCTTTTATTAGCAAATCCACGGCAAAGATGGGTATCAATCCTAAACACTGGGACGGGTAAATGTCAAAATATTGTGCAATGTAAAGCCTGCTAAAAAATACCATCACCATTCAGCCTCAAATGAATTCCCGGGCGAAGCCGGGTATCTGAGCTAGTATATATATAAATTGATAATTAATTTTTATATTTCAGATAGTAACAACGATGTATCAGATCATAAACGTTGTGAGAAACACTTAAGTGAATTGAATAATGCACTTATTTTAGCTATTGTGTCAATAAATAACAATGAATTGATTGTAATAAACTATTTTGAAGAGATTTAAACATTTTGTTCCATTGTATTTCTGTATTTTTTTGTTGGTTGAAATGAGTTCTTTCCCAGTTCTCAGCCTCTTCCCATTGCTTTGAAATAATAGTTGTTCAATGCGGGATACCTTCAGCGGTTTAGTTATTGTGGTTTTTTACTATGTTTGGCTGATTTTCCTATCGGCTACTTGGTGGTCATCTTTCTTCCTAGATAGTGGCTGGCAGGATCATGAACCAGTAGAAGGTCATTTGAAAATCGGCGAAAACCACAATAATGTCCCAGCTGGAAATATGCCACACTCGGCAACAATAATGTGTTCCCAGTGACGGAATTTAAAACAACGTGCTTTGAAATTGTGAAGATGACGGTAAGATCTCTCGAAAACGTCGAAAGGAATGTTGGGAAAAGGACTGGTTCAGCGAGGTATGAAGTGGTAATGTGTGAGACAGCGAGGTATATTGGCAAGATACATGATGCAGGTAAGATAGGTTTTTCATGAGGTAGGAACTATAAGACGGTTGTTAAGATGAGGTAACATTTGAGGGGGTCTGTAATGAGTCTGAGAGGTTGGGCATGATGAACTACGTGTATTACACCTTGCGGTGTAAAATGGTAAATTATTTAGTAATGTGGTGAAATGTGAAACACGAAGGTTTGATGCGATCAAGCATGAAATTTTTTAACGAGGCAGTATATGGCCAAGACAAGGGGATCAATGAAATATGAAGTTGTCATGAATGAAACAGTACGATGCAGTGGTAGTTTTAAGGCGATGAGGTATTATGTGGTGGGATACGTGACAATAAGAGATAAGGTATTGTAACAGTTAACAGTTATATAAAATCACGGTTGTCCAAAGAACATTGTAAATGGTTGATAAATTTATTAAATTGTTTTGTTCACTTCTATGTTATTATTCTACACATTACCCACGCCAATGTATTAAGTGTGAGGCGTTGACGAATGTTTGAAAGTGGTAAAAAGATATGCGGCAATGCATTATGGTGTGGTGAGTTTTTTTGAGGTTAGTTATAAATGTGGTGAAGCACAAAAATGAGAACTACTAGACTGTTTACTATGAGACAGTATGTCTTTGGGCATTTAATTTTGAGGTGTCGAGGTTTTCTTGTTTGACCTGTAATTACTTGACTGTGAAGGTGTTAAATATTAAACGGTGAGGAATAATGCGGTTAAATTGACTAAGGGGAAGACGAGGAGGGTGAAAAATGGCTTACTTTGGTATGAGACATTGTAGTATAAGACGGTTTAATATTAATTTTATTGTTAGGTATTTAGTAAGCCTTGTTAAAAGCAATGGCACTTGTGACTAGATCGAGATGGTTCTGGTGGAAACAGCTGTGTTATCCTAGTATGATCATTCCATCTACCTATTTCCTTAGAATTAAGTAAATTTAAGTACAATACGAGTGTTGGGCGTTACAATATGGCGACGAAGTAAACTGTTGATTTGTAAGTAAATCAAGTGATCTCGGATTCATATAGCTATAACAAAATGTCGAAAGCTGTCGGCCAATTTAGTTAGTACAATGCGACACCGAACCATGGAGGTGCTAGTGATGGGTTGATACGTCTCTCAGTGTGACAGATACAACCACACAACAAAATATGTGACTATTGTGTCTTGAAACTAAAATATAAGGAGAACTAAAGAATTTAAGCACTCCAAATAAACCCTCATCGAAATGGTCCCAGCAATCGACCATGTTGGCGGAAGAGTACTTGTAACCGAACTTATTAAAACTAATTGCAAGGTAGATGGTCAAATGTAAGTCTAGTCAAAAGTACCAATTACTTTAAGAAAATGTTTCTCACTATCTCGTATATTAAAAAATGGTATTCCGTGAATATTGATTAAGGCGGATCTTAAAGCGAATATGTAGGAAGAGTTTTACAAGTGTTTGAATCTGAAGATGTATTGAACAAAAGAGAGAGAGAGAGAGAGAGAGAGAGAGAGAGAGAGAGAGAGAGAGAGAGAGAGAGAGAGAGAGAGAGAGAGAGAGATCGCTCCTGATAGCTGATATCCTCTGGAAGACCGAACAGAAGACGTTTCGGATATCCTTGAAACTCCATTCTTTAGCGATTCAGAGGTCAACGACTTATAATGGAGAGGGTTCAAACACATCAGGCAGGAGAGGTCAGTAAATAGAGACGGAGAACTAGTTTTCCACAAGAATGAAAGGTGTTTTCGTCTTGTGCGCTTTGGCCATAAGGCGATTTTCTGTTATTTTATAAAGCACAAGTGAACTAATGTCACATTGGATATGACAGCTTGTAGGACACAACGGAATGAGAGAGTACCTAGCCGTCAGGCCTTAACCCTTCCCACCCTCCAATTCCTCGAGACATAATGATGAGAAGGAAGAATCCTAGAGTTCCAGCAGACCCTTAGTTATTTGGTAAGGGACTCATTAAATGAGAGGATTATTGTCATCTGTGACCGAAGGGTGTGAGAAGCCCCTTCTTTAATCATTCCTGGCGCTTCTGGCTGAGGGTGCAAAATGAAGTCGACAACGTCAGTGACTGGCTGATCTAGAAACCACCCATCATTTTCTGGTCGAAGACTTCCTCCGCCAACCCCGTGGTACCAGTATGGTTTATACTTCTAAGAAGCATAGACTGGGTTACATGCTCCAGGTCAGTACTCCATGCGGTTCTCCCTTCCAGTCAGGGCGACGGAGGACGCCGCCGCAATATCCTGAGGAGATTGTTCCGATCTCACACCCAACTCCTCAGTTTACCGTATAAGATCTACATTGGATATGACAGAGAGTAATTGTGAAGCTAAGTTACTGAAGGAATATAGAATTAAATTGTAATAGGATATCTCGAAAATACCTGTATCCAATAACTGCATATTACTAATTTTACAAATTTTCTTTTTTTATTTATTTGGTAAAAATTAGCATCCTAACCATACTAGTTGGAGATGGTTTGAACCTCAAAGAAATGTTCCCCGGCTTAATGCAGATCTGCCTCTCGTATTGACTTGCAATAGCTCTCATGGCTTGGTAGAATATTTTGGTTTTATTTTATTTATTTATTTTTTTATTTTATTTTTTTATTGCCACATTTTAGTATGTAAATATAAATGCATAATTGCTCAGCAATCTCTAAAGGACCATGGCCTGTTGTACGATATTTTTATTTTTACTAATCCCCTTTTACAAGTATATTTCAACGTGTATGCCTCCCCTAAACGCGGTCTACATTTGATTACATTTTTAGCAGATTTCCCTTAAGGGAAATCAGCTATTGAGGTTGTACTCATGACGGAATTTTCGAAATTTTTCTTCAAATGTCCATCGATCCTACCTAGTAGATGACGAAAATGAGGTCCGTTCAAAACTGTATATATATATATATATATATATATATATATATATATATATATATATATATTTGTCTGTAACCGCTCTAGCGGTCGCAATTTTCGTTTAATCGTTACGAAACTCGATATTTAACCGTTTTATGTAAAAAGACAGATCAAGTTCGTTAATGGCTGAAATCGGACCAGAGGGAGGGGGGGTTTAGAGGGAGGAATTTTCGAAAATTCCAAATATCTCCGTTATTATGCATCGGATCGAAAGATTGTATATAACCAATCTTATTGCAAATTAAATTTACTATAAACATTGTTCTGTACGTTTATTCTGTATCATCTTGAATATTAACCGAGATATTTGCATTTTTCAGTTTTCAGCAAACCGCCACTTCTACTCATGTTACGTAAACAATACTCTGCTACATAATAAATCACATTATTGGAAGTTTAAATACCAAAAATTGTATTCAAGCGACCTTAATTATACGCCACACATGAAAAAAGTCCCGGGTTACCCCCCCCCCCATCTTAAAGTATTGATTGAGATAACAATTAATCTGACTCATTATTAATTACAGTACTAAATATAGTACATAGTTATCAATAAAATAATGTGTTATATTCTGATATATTTCAGTAATTATTTTTCTTTCCGGTGTGAGCCGGGCCGACCCGTTTGTTTACATTTCTTACCTAACGCTTCCTGTCGGCAGGTTATTGAAATTGGAAGAAACATTTCTTTTTTCCTTTTGTATTTATTCACGGTGTTGTTGTGTTAGCAGTATGTATATTTATCTATTACTAAACTTCCCGAGGGAAATCTGCTTAGATTACGTAGCCCCTGCGTGACGGACTTTTTTCACTTTCTTGATTAATAAACGAGATATTTGTTTTTTTTAGTTTTCGGTTTTCAGTAGACCCCTACTCCTACTCATGTCATATTTACAATAAGCTGTTATATTATGAGCCACATTATTCTAAGCTTCTATACCAAATATCGCTTTCAAGAGATCTATATTATGCGAGATTCATGAAAATTTGTTGGGTGATGACGTCATAAATTAAGATTTTATTTTGAAAATGTTTATTCGATCTACACCTTACTAGATATTTAACAGTTTCAGTCGGGACGGGGTGGGGGGGGGTGGTGTTAGAGTAACAGGGAATTTTGAAAATTCGAAATATCTCCGTTATTATAAGTCGGATCAAAATGATCTATAGAACCAAACTTGTTTAACTATTTATGTTCTGCAATTGTTGTTCTATGCATCGCATCTCACATATTAAGCGAGTTATTCGTACATTCTTGTTTCAGCCCTCTGTAAATCCCCACAACTAATCGGATTTTTACTTAGAAATAGCAATTAAAAGGAGAGAAGTGATAAATATACTGTGATAACAGCACTTGGTAAATCTGCTTAGTTTACGCAGCCCCTGCACGACGGACTTTCCATTGTTGGACTATGTTTGATTTCAGCACTCGGTATATGGTGATATGAATTGGGAGGGAAATCCGCTCTAGGCTACTATGGACAACAAAGTAATACACACTTTGATTATTGAAATTATAAAAATCAAATGCATTATTGTTATTAATTTATGATATGATTATAAAAAAAGTGAAGTTTGCGGCATTTTTGCACGGAGCTTATAATTTCCTGTCGTTCCAATTTTAGTTCCGCAGAAGCGGGTACATATACGAAAATTGGAATTTCTAAAAATAGAAAAGGTTGGTAACCTGTCGATAACACGTCCCGAACAGCCTTACTTGCAAAAAGGTGGCGTTAATGAATTATTTAATTTAATTTACTGCCTGTTGCCTAAGTTGACGGAATTTATTTCATTTATATGTCGTATGTTATTTTGAAAAGCAGCTTGTGCTACTACAAGTGAGGCAATGGAATTGAATTAAATTATTTATTAACGTCCACTTTTTTTGCAACTAAGGCTGATTGGGACAGGTTATCTACAGGTTACCAACATTTTCTAGCCAAGATGGGACTAATGATTTTATTTATTGAGTTCGTCACTAAATAAATTCCTGTTGCCCTGAAATCTGAAATTAAAGGCAATGCTTAATGGAATTTGACTATGATCAAACATAATCTTTATGAGCATGAAAAAACTTGTCAACAAGTGTTGTTAGTATGTATTTTTGAGTATTTGTAATCTCACATCAGCTCTCGAAAACTCTCATTTATATCACTCAAGAGGATTTTCAGGGGTCGTTATCTCTATATAAATCGAAAAAAGCTGACTCCCATATTAAGCAGTGAACCTACATAACAAGGTATGGTACCATTTATAATTACTATTATTATTACAACTATTCTCTCATATGATAAACTAACTTACTGTTGATAACTAAAATCACTCACTATCTATGATGTAGAATCAGTTCATGCTTTCCTCAACCTTCCTCGCCTCAAGCAGAAGGCAGAATCAATCTATGATTTTTAGCAGATTTCCCTTAAGGGTAATCAGCTATTGAGGTCGTACTCATGACGCGATTTTCAAAAATTTTCTTCAAATGTCCATCGATCCTACCCAGGGGTATATTTGTCTCTTAACGCTCTAGCGGTCGCAATTTTTGTTTGATCGTTACCAAACTCGGTGTTTAATCATTTTATGTAAAAAGAAAGATCAAGTTCGTTAACGGCTGAAATCGGACCAGTGGGAGAGGGAGGTTTAGAGGGTTTTTTTTTGATAATTCGAAATACCTCCGTGACTGTACGTCGGATCGAAAAATTGTATAAAACCAATCTTATTGCAAATTAAATTAACTATAAATATTGTTATATACATTTATTCTCTTAAATATAAACCTAGATATTTAATGGGGCTCAGGTTAGCCATGCGAGTTAAAGCGTTGACCTTTATATCACATGGTAAACCTAGAGTGGCGAGTTCGATTCTTGCCTGGGCAAAGGAAATTATTTAGTGACGAAATTCATTAAATAACGTCCTAAAATCCCACCCTGGCTAGAAAAGGGTGGTAACCTGTAGATAACCCGTCCCGATTAGCCTAAGTTGCAAAAAGTGGACGTTAATAAATAATAATAATAATAAACCTAGATATTTGCATGTTTCAGTTTTCTGCCTTCAGCAAACCCCCGCTTCGACTCATGTTACATAAATAATACTCTATTATATAGCAAACCACATTATTCGAAGCTTAAATATCAAATATTGTATTAAAGAAACCTTTATTAAACGAGATACATGCAAATATGTCCTGGTGTCGTTCCCAGTCTAAAGATCTTGGATTACTAAAATTTTATTGATTGAGATAACAATTATTCTGAATCATTATTAACTACAGTACTAGATATAGTAAATAGTTCTCCATAAAATTAATATGTTATATTATGATATATTTCAGTAATTGTTTTTCTTTCCGGTGTGAGGCTGGCAGATCTGTTTGTTTACATTTCAAGCGCTTCCTGTCAACAGGTTATTGATATTGACTAAAAAATATCTTATTTCCGTTTGTATTTATTAATTTCATATTCACTGTGGTTTTGTGTTAGTAGTATGTAGCTTTATCGATTACTAAACTTCATGAGGGAAACCTGCTTACTTTACGCAGCCCCTGCGTGACGGACTTTTCACTCTAGGATTGAGATTTCGGAATTGTAACGAGTGGAAATACTGTGTAATATGCTTCAAGCCCCATTTGAAAGGAAACCCGATATTAATGTGGGACTGATGACTAGTACTTTTGACAACTATTAAAATTTCTCGACCTCGACAAGTTGAAAAATATATTTGACTCGAGTTTGGCGAAGGGAGATTCAAATCAAACGTTATATGGATCCAGCTTAAAGTAATTTTCGTTTTTAAACGAATAATACACGCCTTTACTAAAATATATGTTCATAACAGCAAAAAAGTATTATTTTATAGAATATATTGAACACAATACATTTGTTATATATATCGCTGCGACGCCTGGACCGTTGAGCAGGTACGTGATTCAAGCGAACGATGGTTTCAGTTTGAGTCCTCCGGAAAGCTTTCGTAGTAATAGGGAATGCCCATTCACCTGAGATCTAAAGTGTGCTATCCAGGAAGAGCAAAACAAGCCCGCACAAGTGGCTGCGGAGATATCAGCATATTGGAGTTCCTTTGGCCAACTGGTTAATTGGTACATTGAATAAGGTATCGCCGTAATTACAGAATTGGCAGGCTACAGATCCTTTCGGAGATCTTTCTAGGTCGATATTTATCCCAGGCAAAAAACAATTCTCCTGGAAACAAGAAGCTTAGAAGCTCGGATTCCAAGATGTCCTAAGTAATGGAGTTGGTGAATGACGGAACTCGAAGAGCGCCTGGTAGAGAGACCGGCGCTTAGAAGTCAACATGTCGCGTAAGGATGCGAAGCTGCTTTTCTATTGACATCTTTGCAATCCTGGAAGGACTTGAGCGACTCTCCAATCCTGGATATTGGAGAATTGCCATTTCTCTAGATCTTGATAAGCATTCAATGGGGCTTGGAATGCTACAGCAAGATAAAGGCTTTATAAAAATGTTGATAAAGTAATATACTACTCAATATTAGAATTAAAGAAAAATAGAATATAGAACAACAAATTTAGAACATTCACTTTTAAAGAAGATAGGCTAATAATAACTGAGATATTTTGATTTTCTTATTCGCCCTCTGAACCTCCCGTCTTCCTGGTTCGACTACGAATTAACGAACATGAATGTTTAATGTGGGAAAAAATGGTTAAATATTGAGAATGATATTGATCAAATTAATATTTTCGAGACCGGAGCGTAAAATCTTACTTGATGACGTCACGCGGAACATTTGCCACATAGTAAAAGAACAATGTACTATATTTTAGATTGGAATAGTAGTTTCATGATCAGCAACGAGCAGAAGGTGGAATTTACTGAAGAATTCAAGATATTTACTTAAAATGAAAATAACGTTCATTTTTGAAATGAAGAAAAAGTGAACAGAACATTTTCTACAAGTTGGAACAATTTTTCCAACCGTTGCATAATAATGGAGATACATAGAAATCTCCCTAGCTTCTTATCCGATTTCAGACTTTGACGAACTTGATCTTAAATTCGAGTAAATATAATTTTTTGTAACAAGAAAACAAAACTTGATACTGAGTTTTGAAGGTGCCGCATTTTCGCCACCACCTGGGTATAATCGATGGGCATTTGAAGAAATGTTTCAATAATTGTATCATGAGAACAACCCCAATAGACCATTTCCCTAAATGAAATGGTCTAGAAATTCAAATTTCTCCTACCTTTTTTGTTTATCATTAAAAGATATATAAATTCATGATCATTCTTTGACCCGATGCATTAGAACGGAGATAACGAATATCACTTTCAAGTGAAATAGTTTTAGATGAAGTGCTGTAAAATATTTTATTTATTTATTTTAAGGAGTATAAGGAAGTCAAGTGGTGTCCATATCAGATTATGATTAAATGGTGAATAAATAAATAAATTTCAAATGATTAAATGGTTAAAATTAATTAGGCTTTGATCCATATTTAATTCTTAAAATTAAAAATTCGTATTTCCGGTCTTCTACAACTGTCATCTCAGGATGTAATTATTTCTGATCTAAAGGATTTCAATTGGCAATAAATTATGAAATGGTTTCCTTATTATAGTGATTATGTTGTTTTTTTTTTTCTTACACCTTTGTTAATTCTCGATTTTGAGCTTTAAGGTTATTGTTAACTTTGAAGTTTTATTGATACTTTTTCTTCTCAAACAGGTAAACTCACAGTTGATTGTAGTTTGTATTTTTTTCCAACAATTAGTTACGAACATGCAAGAAGCAATAGTAAAACAACAGAACTATTTATATTAGACTAGAGGCTACATACTACTATTTTGTGAACAGAAGTGGGGGTTCAAAACATATAATTATATCACAATATAGTCGCCGAATATTGTTAATAGCTGTAGAAAATAAACGGTTGTTGACCTAGGATTTGACAAAGCCACTGAAAACACTTTTACTACAAAATCACGCAATTTAATTTTTGAACAGTTTCAGATAACACTAAAAATACCAAAAAGGTTGCTAAATTTAAGAATGTTTTTGGTTACATTGAAGCCTCTCCCCTAGCAACTTATTTAAACTTAACGTAACGGAGGTTCACTTCGAAACCGATTTTAAGTTGTTGAAGGAAAGAAATACAAACAATGACCAATTAATTGGTGTTAAACGCCATTACTTCCTGTGAACTATCATTTTTTATCTTTAGCCCAATTTCTTGGTGGAAAACCTGTTTCTTGAAAACCATTTCTCGGAGTATTAACGTATCCATGTCTCAAGGTTCAACGTATCCATTTTCAGGTCAATTACTTAATGGAAAACAGTCGACAATATTACTTCCTGTAGACTATCTTTCGGAGGATTCACGTCTCGAAGATCATCTTCAGGCCAATTACATGTCTCTCTTTTAGAAGATTTCCCTTATGGGAAATCAGCTATTGAGGTCGTACTCATGACGCAATTTTCGAAATTTTTCTTCAAATGTCCATCGATTCTACCTAGGAGATGACGAAAATGAGGTTCGTTCAAAACTATATATATATATATATATATATATATATATATATATATATATATATATATATTTGTCTGTTACCGCTCATTCTAAAATTCAACAAATCTCCGTTACTATACGTCGGATCGAAAATCTGTTTAGAACCAATCTTATTGCAAATTAAATCTGTATAATTATTGTTATATACATTTATTTACTATCTTGAATATTAACAGAGATATTTGCATTTTTTCAGTTTTCAGCCTTCAGCAAAATCCCACTTTTACTCATGTAACATGAATCATACTCTTTTATATAATAAACCATATTATTCAAAGTTTAAATACCAAATATTGTATTCAAGAAACCTTTATTATACGAGATACTTGCAAATATGTCCTGGTGACCCCCGCCGCCGTTTTAAGATCTTAGACTACTAAAATTTGATTGATTGAGATAACGATTATTTTAACTCATTATTAATTTCAGTACTAGATATAGTAAATAGTTCTCAATAAAATTAATATGTTACACACTGATATATGTCAGTAATTGTTTTTCTTTACAGTGTGAGGCAGGCAATCAGTTTGTTCACATTTCTAACACTCCCCGTCGGCAGGTTATTGAAACTGACTGAAACATCTCTTGTTTCAGTTTGTATTTATTCACAATTAATTTTCACGGTAGTGTTGTGTTACCGTATGTAGATTTATCTATTACTAATCATCACGAGGGAAATCTGCTAAGTTTACGCAGCCCCTGCGTGACGGTCTTCTTTTCAGGATATTAGTAGCCCGTTGAGGTGGAAATATCAGTCTACAGTCACCTTCAAACCACGTCCAAATGTTTCCTTGACGAGTCGACTTTCTGCCACAAAGACACGTAATTGTGTGGCATTTGCATTCTCAAATCCATTTTTAAAATATGGGAACATATTCATGTTACTGTTATATGAGTGTATTACAAGTTTAAAAAAAATATCTATCACGAAAAATTGTTCATTGAACTATGGACATCCTAGAAAACAAGACTCAGATTGGAAATGGACACATATATGGCAAATTCACTGATGTTTCAATTGTAAAGGAGATGAGCATTACAAATCCACTTTTATTATATCTTAAATTAACATCAGCTCTGGCTCCTTAAATAATTTCATAATTCCATTCTCACCCTTGACATTTCAGATGAAAGCGTTTCTAGGACTTTTCTTACTCTTATCTACAGTGAATGCTGATACCAAGGATTTAGATGGTTTCAAGGAAATAATTGAGACAGTCAATTCTCTACAGACAACATGGAAAGTAAGCTGACATAAATAAAAATTGAATGTACTCAAAATATATTTTTAAAAGCTCTGTCATATAACACTTGGTTTTCAGGCTGATCCAGATTTCCCCACACATTATACTGTGTCTTCAATCAAGAGGTTCCTTGGAGTGAATAAGGCATTTCGAGTACGACCACAGAGATACAATAAGGATATCTCAGATGATCCTATTCCAGAAGAGTTTGACGCAAGAAAGCAATGGCCAGATTGCCCCACCATCAGTCAAATATCAGACCAGGGCAACTGCGGCTCGTCATGGGTAACACTTTACAAATGAAGCTATTTTAACCTGCATTCTATCTGCCCACCAATTTAATCGTTGTCTAATCCTCCCCCCCACCATAATATGTTAGGATTTATGTTTTACACCGCTCTCTCACCATCCCTCAATAACATGCTTGGGTTTATGCATTGCTCCACCCTCTCACCATCCCTCAATAACATGCTTGGGTTTATGCATTGCTCCACTCTCTCACCATCCCTAAATAACATGCTTGGGTTTATACTTTGTTCCACTCTCTCACCATCCCCCAATAATATGCTTGGGTTAATGCATTGTTCCACCCTCTCACCATCCCCCAATAACATGCTTAGGTTTATGCATTGCTCTACCCTCTCACCATCCCTCAATAACATGCTTGGGTTTATGCATTGCTCCACCCTCTCACCATCCCTCAATAACATGCTTGGGTTTATGCATTGCTCCACCCTCTCACCATCCCTCAATAACATGCTTGGGTTTATGCATTGCTCCACCCTCTCACCATCCCTCAATAACATGCTTGGGTTTATACATTGTTCCACCCTCTCACAATCCCCCAATAACATGCTTAGGTTTATGCATTGCTCTACCCTCTCACCATCCCCGAATAACATGCTTGGGTTTAAGCTTTGTTCCACCCTCTCACCATCCCCCAATCAAATGCTTGGGGTTATACTTTGTTCCACCCTCTCACCATCCCTCAATAACATGCTTGGGTTTATACTTTGTTCCACCCTCTCACCATCCCTCAATAACATGCTTGGGTTTATACTTTGTTCCACCCTCTCACCATCCCTCAATAACATGCTTGGGTTTATGCTTTGCTCTACCCTCTCACCACCCTCCAATAACATGCTTGGGTTTATTCTTTGTTCCACCCTCTCACCATCCCTCAATAACATGCTTTGTTTTATGCTTTGCTCTACTCTCTCACCATCCCCCAATAACATGCTTTGATTTATGCTTTGCTCTACTCTCTCACCATCCCCCAATAACATTCTTGGGTTTATGCTTTGCTCTACCCTCTCACCATCCCCCAATAACATGCTTTGATTTATGCTTTGCTCTACTCTCTCACCATCCCCCAATAACATTCTTGGGTTTATGCTTTGCTCTACCCTCTCACCATCCCCCAATAACATGCTTAGGGTTTATCCATCACCATCCACCATCTTCAATGTTAGTATATTAGCTTTGCATCACTCTCCCACCATCTCCCTCTACCATGTAGTTTGCTTCAAATCGGTTGAATATAACCCTTTATAACAACCACTCTCTTTCAGCATTAAAAAGGTTATAACCTTTTGCACCACCCTCTGTCCTTCACTATTAAGGTGATTTAATATTTCCTTTTGCCGCACCCTCTGTCCTTCACTATTAAGATGCTTTAATATTTTTTTGTCGCACCCTCTGTCCTTCACTATTAAGATGCTTTCATATTTCCTTTTGCACCACCCTCTGCCCTTCACTATTAAGATGCTTTAATGTTTCCTTTTGCACCACCCTCTCACCTTCACTATTAAGGTGCTTTAATAATTCCTTTTGCACCACCCACTGCCCTTCACTATTAAGAAGCTTTAATATTTTCTTTATCTGCACCATCTGTCCTTCATCATCAAGATGCTTAAATATTTCCTTCTGCAACACCCTCTGTCCTTCACTGTAAAGATGCTTTCATATTTCCTTTTGCATCACCCTCATCTGATTCACCAATATATTGCTTCAACTTAAACTTACATCACCCCCTTGCTCTAGCCATTGGCTTGATTGAATATAACCTTCTTTATCATCCCCTCGCCTTCACTATTATTATGCATGGCTACTACCTTTTTCACCAAATTCTCTCTTTCACTTATATCATACTTGAGCCAGATGATTTAGTGCAACCTCTTTCTGAATGTTCCTATAACCTTTCTAGGCGGTAGCAGCTAGTGATGCGTTCTCGGATAGACTGTGCATTGCTAGCAAAGGCAAGATCACTACTCCCCTCTCATCGGGCGAGCTGATGTCCTGCTGCGCTGGCTGCGGCGATGGCTGCGGGGGAGGTGTAGTCTCAGATGCCTGGCTTTACCTCATGAGGCAAGGCATTGTTACTGGAGGATCCTACAATTCATCTACAGTAAGTTACATCGTCAATGACCTCATTTCCACTCTAGCCTTGTATTGCGCGGTGTAGCCTCAGATGCCTGGCTCTACCTCATGAGGCAAGGTATTGTTACTGAAGGATCCAACAATTCATCTACAGTAAGTTACATCGTCAATGACCTCATTTCCACTCTAGCCTTGTATTGCGTGGTGCAGCCTCAGATACCTGGCTCTACCTCATGAGGCAAGGCATTGTTACTGGAGGATCCTACAATTCATCTACAGTAAGTTACATCGTCAATGACCTCATTTCCACTCTAGCCTTGTATTGCGCGGTGTAGCCTCAGATGCCTGGCTCTACCTCATGAGGCAAGGTATTGTTACTGAAGGATCCAACAATTCATCTACAGTAAGTTACATCGTCAATGACCTCATTTCCACTCTAGTCTTGTATTGCGTGGTATAGTTTAATATAATTTTACCTAGGTTTTAAATGCTTTATATATTGTCAAGTCTGTACTGTAGGCCTAATATAACTATCATTCACGTAGGGGCTGCGTACATTAAGCAGATTTCTTGCGTGCTGGTATGACACACAGTGATCTAATCTCACTATATATACTGTATTCGTAAATAAAAGTCCGTCACGAAGTCTCTGTAAACCATATGACCCACGTAAAGTTTTACAATAGATAAATCTACATACTGGTAACACTTAACACTTCGGTGAATATTATATGAATGAATAATGTAAAATCTTTCAGTCAATTTGAATAACCTCCCAACTGAAAGCGCCTAATTTGTAAACAAACAGGTCTGGCAATCGGTCACGGCTAGATAGAAATAATCTTTAGCGGAAAGAAAAACAAATACTGAAATGTATCTGAATATAACATATTAATTTTATTGAAAACTACTAACTATACCTAGTACTGTAATTTATAATGAATCACAATAATTTTTATCTCAATCACTCAAATTTTAGTTCTCCAAGAACAAAAGAAGGGGGGGGGATCAACAGAACGTATTTACATATATCTCACAAAGTGGAAGTTCAAAGAAAACTATATTTGGTATTTAACCTTGAAATTAAGTGGTTCATGATATAACAGCTTATTATTAATATGACATGAGTAGGAGTGAAGGTTTGCTGAAAGCTGAAAACTGAAAAATGCAATATATCGGTTAATATTCAATATAGAGAATGCATGTATACCTATAACAATATAATAATTTGCAATAAGATAGGCTATATGCAATTTTTCGACATATAGTAACAGATATATTCCGAGTTTTCGAAAATCCCCCGTCTAAACCCCCCTCCCACTGGTCTGATTTCGGCCATTAACTTGATCTTTCTTTTTACATAAAAGGATTATAAATATCGAGTTTGGTAACGATCCAACAAAAGTATTGACCACTAGAGAATCAACAGATATATATATATAAACATTTTGAACGGACCTCATTTTCGTCATCTCCTGGGTAGGATCAATGGACATTTGAGGAAATTTTTCGAAAATTGTTTCATGGGTACAACCTCAATAGCTCATTTCTCTTAAGGGAAATCTGCGAATAGATATTGTTTTTAAGATTATAAATATCTACTAGATGAGATTCTTGAAAATACGTTGTTTGATGACGTCTAAAATTAAGATTTTATAGTTTGCCATCTTTTTTATTTGTCCTGTTTCTACTTTCTGGTTTTTAGCCTTCAGTAATCCCCCACTTCTACCCATAGGCTTTTTATTTGAAAATAGAGAATACATGTTGAGACGGGATCGGCAGTGTGTCATGCCAGCACGTGTGATGCATCTACACTACGGTTTTTCTATTTATTTCCAAGGAAAACGATTTCTTTTTCAAAGATATGTCACTATCTATAGTTGTCGCTGACTTGCAGGGTTGTCAACCCTACCCGTTGCCTCCTTGCGAGCACCACACCCAGGGACCCCTGCCCCAGTGCTCTTCACTTCCTGCCTACGATACCCCAGCCTGCGAGGACAACTGCACCAATCCAACCTACCTACCACATTTCCAGGAGGACCACTATAAAAGTGAGTCATCTTTGCTTTGGATACATTATTTTTGATTAAACCAATCTCGAGCTGGAGGGCTGATCTCATCTCGCCATTTATTCTCTATTACTAAATAAAAATCCAGTTTGTAGAAATCTCTCAAGGCGGAAAACAAGAAAATACGAATAATTGACTTAATATTCAAGCTACGCGAAAATATTGTTACGTTTTTTTATTACCAAAACCAGTAATAAACGTTGCTAATAATAGTTCTTTTGGATTGCAAAATTAAATACTCACAGTATACACTGATAGCGTCACTGTTCTTCAGATTACACAGTCCAATAATTCACCCACGGTCACTGAAGTACACCAAAAGACGGCACTGCACTGTCCTTTACTTTGCGGCCCTGCACTGTCTTAAACACGGCACAGTAATGTTCTTTTTATAAAAACACTTTACCGCACTGCACTAAGTCACACTGTAGCACTGAACGCACATATGAGCACTTGAAAAGAAAACTGACTCGCTCGCGGTTGGCCGGCTCTTTATATAGGTCGTCGGCATACATCAAAGGGGGATTGGCTTGGCCATCCGGCGCTGGACTGGACTAGTAGGAGCTAGACCCTCTGTCGGCTTCTTTGATCTACTTCGCACTTCCCAAATACGTGACTCTCTCCGCTAATCCTTCTGTATTTAATTTTCGCAACAATATATAGAACTACAATAGTATAAAAAAATGGGTTCTATAACACTTTTCTATCCAACTTATACTAAACGAGATATTTCAAATTTTCTATTATTTCCACCCATAAACCCATCTCCCCCCCCCCTATGCCGTGTCTGATTTCAGCCATTAACGAATATGAATTTTAATGTTGAATGAAGGCTCAAAATTAAAAAATGCAAATATCTGGGCTAATATTTGAGATTGAGAAAAATACTATAAAACAACATTTATAGAAAATTAAATTTGAACAAGATATTTTAGTTATATACAATTTTTCATCCAGGCTCCAAATAACGTAGAAATTGTGTATTTTCGATTTCCCCACTTGTTTCTTTTGGCAATAGTTATTATTATAGCTATTTGTCAGATTGGAAAATCGTATAGAAGCAATCTTATTGTTAATTTAATGCTCTTATACAAGTTGAGATTTTACGTTCTTGTCTCGTAATTGTTTATTGGACACGATATAGATCGTATTTTAGCAGATTTTCCTTAAGGGAAATCAGCTATTGAGCTCGTTCTCATGACGCGAGTTTCGAAAAATTTCTTCAAATGTCCATCGATCCTATCCAGATGACGAAAATGAGGTCCGATCAAAATTATATATATTTGTCTGTTAACGCTCTAGCGGTCGCAATTTTTGTTTGATCGTTACCAAACTCGGAATTTAATCGTTTTATGTAAAAAGAAAGATCAAGTTCGTTAATGGCTGAAATCGGACGAGTGGGAGGGGGGTTTAGAGGGTGGGATTTTTGAAAATTCAAAATATCTTCATTATTATGCGATGGATCGAAAGATTGTATGGAATCAATCATATTTCAAATTAAATTTACTATAGGGGCTCAGGTTAGCCATGCGAGTTAAAGCGTTGACCTTTATCTCATATGGTAAGCCTAGAGTGGCGAGTTCGATTCTTGCCTGGGCAAAGGAAATTATTTAGTGACGAAATTCATTAAATAACGTCCTAAAATCCCACCCTGGCTAGAAAAGGGTGGTAACCTGTAGATAACCCGTCCCAATTAGCCTCAGTTGCAAAAAGTGGACGTTAATAAATAATAATAATAATAAATATTGTTTTATACATTTATTCTGTAGTCGGCTATGTTCGGGACTTTCCGCCGAGAGCTAGTGCGGACGTTTCCGTAACTGTTTGTCCCTCGTGAATAGGTTTAGAGATTCCTTCCTACTACTGTTATTATTAGGCAGATTTCTCTATTGTAAAACTTCACGTGGGAAATCTGCTTAGTTTAAGTGCGCGACGGTTTAAAGTCTGCGTGACGGACTTTTATTGGTTGGAATTGGATCTGGAATCGGTATTTAGAGGAGGGATTCGAAAATTAAAAATATCTCCGTTATAATGAGTCAGATCGTAAAATGTTAGAGAACCAATCTTGTTCTCGCACAGCACTGTCGGCTTTTCAGATGGAAATAGAGGTACGTGGTGATTTGAGATCAAAAGTGTATTATGCCAGCTCAGCACTTGGGAAATCTGCTTAGCTTATTAAAATTTACTCTGTTTTTTTTTTCCAAATGTTATTCAACAGCAAGTTGTTTACTCATTTAATGCATATCCATGTTTTATTACAGTATTGACTGTCATCTTATTTCAAGATGAAGAACAAATAAAGAGAGATATTATGACGAATGGGCCTGTGGAAGCTGTGATCTCAGTTTACAAGGATTTACCAGTATACAAATCAGGTAAGAGGTATTAGTAGAATTGGTGAGCATTAACTATGGGGCCCGATGGCAAAGCAGATAAGTGGTAAGTGAAGGCATGGGAATGTTGAAAGGGCAGGGGACGAGTGGGAAAATCTAGTGTGTATAGCTATGGGAGTGATGGTGGAGTTATAGGGGGGAGGGGATAGGAGACCAGAGCGGTGAGGATATGGAGAGGTGGGATAGTTAATGGGAGAAGGTTGGGAAAGGGATGGAAAACCAGACGTGCATAGCTTAGGGAGGGATGGAAAATCTGGCCGGAGAAGGTATCAAGTGGGGATATGAGAAGAGAAGACACCTGAGGAGTCATGGTATGAGAAGAAAGAACACCAGAGGGGAGATGGTACGAGAAGAGAGGACACCAGAGGGGTGATGGTACGAGAAGAGAGGACACGAGAGGGGTGATGGTATGAGAAAAGAGGACGCCAGAGGGATGATAGCATGGAAATAGGGGAAACCAGAAGAGTGGGGGTATGGAAGGCTTATTACTTTTAAGGAAAATTGCCTAAAATATAATTTATTGTATTTAATAATTGTGTGTTTTCCTATTCACAGGCGTGTACCAGCACATAATAGGAGATGAGATTGGAACCCACGCGGTGAGAGTACTTGGCTGGGGCGTTGATAAAGGAACGCCATATTGGCTCTTGGCAAATTCCTGGAACACTCACTGGGGTGACCAAGGACTCTTCAAAATGATTCGCGGAAGGAATGAAGGTGGCATAGAGTCAGGAATGGTTGCAGGAATACCTAACCTAATTTCTTACGGCTTTAAATAAATAATGTAGTGAGAAATTGTTTGCAATAATGTTAAGAGAAAAAATATTTGTAAAAACCTTGTAAATAAATAAATTTTGACGACTCCAGGAAGGCTATCATTTAAAGGAAGTCCCCGAGTGCTTAAGGAAAATAGTTTAGTGGTACATACATGAGGAAGAATTTTCTCTGGGTTAGAGAAGGTAAGCTTTTGTACTGTGTTCGGATAATGAGACTGAGTGTGGTGATAGAGCAGATATTGAGGCTAGGTTAGAACTAGTAGGAAACTGTTAATATATTAGACTGGACTCATTCAAACATGCTGTCTGTGGTGAAAGAGCAGATATTGAGGCTAGGTTAGAACTAGTAGGGAACTGGTAAGATATTAGACTGGACCCATCCAAACATGCTGACTGTGGTGATAGAGCAGATATTGAGGCTAGGTTAGAACTAGTAGGAAACTGGTAAGATATTGGACTGGACCCATCCAAACATGCTGACTGTGGTGATAGAACAGATATTAAGGCTAGGTTAGAACTAGTAGGAAACTGGTAAGATATTGGGCTGGACCCATCCAAACATGCTGACTGTGGTGATAGAGCAGATATTGAGGCTAGGTTAGAACTAGTAGGGAACTGGTAAGATATTAGACTGGACTCATTCAAACATGCTGTCTGTGGTGAAAGAGCAGATATTGAGGCTAGGTTAGAACTAGTAGGAAACTGTTAAGATATTAGACTGGACTCATTCAAACATGCTGTCTGTGGTGAAAGAGCAGATATTGAGGCTAGGTTAGAACTAGTAGGGAACTGGTAAGATGTTGGGCTGGAGCCATCCAAACATGCTGACTGTGGTGATAGAACAGATATTAAGGCTAGGTTAGAACTAGTAGGAAACTCATTTAGGAGTCAATTTCTGCTAACAACGATGCATGGAATCAAGTCAATGAGATCATCAAGGAGATGAATAAAATCTTTCCACAAAAGCAGCACTAGCACCAGGAATTTTTTTTTTTTTTTGAAGTGAAAACTTCTTTAGGCACGTTGTGCACCCCGTAAGGAAGCATTTGCGAGAGAGGAAAAAAGTATGAAATCGCGACACCGCCACCGCTAGTACTATTTTTATACTCAGGTCATTCACCCAGACACCTCTCTGCCTTCTGCTTCAAGGTCACCCACTTCCAGTCTCGTCACTCGTCTTTTTACATACATTACTCCATTGCCTCTGTCATCAGAGATACTAAAGACGTGGTACGGTGCACTTGGTTCGGAGGTATTTTCTTTTTGAAGTGAAAACTTCTTTAGGCACGTTGTGCACCCCGTAAGGAAGCATTTGCGGGAGAGGAAAAAAGTATGAAATCGCGACACCGCCACCGCTAGTACTAAGGTTTAGAAATAAAATCATATGGTATTTTATAACCTAATCATTTGATAGTTTATTTACAATTGAAGTGAAAACTTCTTTATGCACGTTGTGCACCCCGTAAGGAAGCATTTGCGGGAGAGGAAAAAAGTATGAAATCGCGACACCGCCACCGCTAGTACTCAACTCAAAGCTAAAGGAGCTTCTTTTCTTCATAACTCCTGAACCAAATTAGCTAGAGTTTTCGCTCGCATAACATTTTAAAGAGGACAAAACCAGCATCATTTGGAAACGGCGAAGGTTGTTGGCGGTATTTGTATACAGGCGGGATAGGGGATGGAGGGTGCAATGGCGAGGACGGAAACCTGACTGCTCGTTGGGAATGAGGGAGGCCTCGCAGAAATCTACAAAGTACCTATGGATGATTTTCTCCAGCACTTTGGAGATATGTGAGAGGAGGCTGATGGGACGGTAGTCTTCGGGGGCCATGCCATTTTTCAGGGGTTTCAGAAGGGGTACAACTATGGCATGTTTCCATTTGGAGGGGAAGTGGCGAAGTCGGAGGCAGGAATTGAGGAGGTGGTTGAGGTAGGATAAGGCCTTACGTGGAAGCTGGCGTAGGAGTACGTACTGTATCCCATCCAGACCAGGGGATTTACCTCCCTTGGTGCGACGCAGTATGGCATTGAGCTGCCTCGGGGAGGAGAACATGAAGTTGTCTCCATTGTCCGTCCGAGGGGCCTCATCATCCTGACGGTACCTGGACTGAGCTGTTGCAGCCATATGGGCTGCCAACACCTCAGCCTGGTCTGCGGGACTCATGACTGCGTTGTCAGACTGGAGGAGTACTGATCGCCTTTTGGTGATCCTGGACCTCACCAGCTTCCAAACCTTTCGATGGTCCCCGTGCGTCAGGCGGATGGTTTCATGCCACTGCGCCGTCTTCCACTGCTTCATGAGGGAGCGGATTTGAGTGCTTAATCAGCTCGAGAACGTGCACAGGTGGTTTTTTCAGTCCTGGGGGAACCTTGATAGCCAGGAAGCGGGGTAGGTAAACTGGGGGGTAAACTGGGGTGGCTATTATATCCACCACATTCTAGCTCCAGTAGTTCCACGGTAGAGTGCGCCAATGTTTTACGCCTGAAGTGCGACGCTAGCTCTCCCAGGCTAATGAGGTTATCTTTTGTTATAGTTGCGTTTGTTGTTTATTATGCTGTTTAGTGTTTCTTATTCGTTTAAAAATGCCGGTACTTGTGTATTATATCGACCACATTCTAGTTCCAATAATTCCACTGTAGAGTGCACCACTGTTTTACGCCTGAAGTGCGACGCTAGCTCTCCCAGGCTAATGAGGTTTTTCAACAGCGTTTGCTGTTTAGTGTTTCTTAGTCCTTTAAAAATGCCTCTTTGGAATTTTCCAACGACTGAAGAAGACGCTGTTAAATATTTACAGGAGATGAATATTTTGGCTATCAGAAGAAAGTGTATCATCACATTGTATGAAACTTTATAGTGGAAAAAAAAAAAAGTCTGTTTTGGAAGTGTTATGAAAGAAAGTGAGGTGAGCAAGTCGGCGTTCGGATTGGCACTTGGTTCGAAGGAAGTAAAATTCCATTTTGTAATGCATTGAAGTTCATTTACTGCTGGTGCGAAGAATTATTATTATTATTATTATTTATTAACGTCCACTTTTTGCAACTTAGGCTAATCGGGACGGGTTATCTACAGGTTACCACCCTTTTCTAGCCAGGATGGGATTTTAGGACGTTATTTAATGAATTTCGTCACTAAATAATTTCCTTTGCCCAGGCAAGAATCGAACTCGCCACTCTAGGTTTACCATGTGAGATAAAGGTCAACGCTTTAACTCGCATGGCTAACCTGAGCCCCAAAGAAGAATTAACATCTATCAATTTTTGCAAAAAACAACTCAAAATGTCAAATAAAACTGTTACAGATTGGAACAATTACATGAATGAATTATGTCTGTTAGAGATGGAAGTGAAGGTAAAATAAAATGATTTATTTTTAAAAATTGTGTTTTATTTTATTTAACATTATAATTCCTTAGAAGGTTATAAGGTAAGTATAACCTCCTTTGCGGGCGAGAAATCGTACTACTTAAAACAGCAACGCACTCTACCGTCGAACTATTGGAACTAAAATGTGGTGGATATAATACACAAGTACCAAAATGCCTCTTTGGGATTTGCCAACAAGTGAAGAAGATGCAGTGAAATATTTTGCCTAGGAGAAGAAAGTTTTCTAAATCGCATAGTATGAAACTTTATAGTGGAAAAAGTATGTTTTGGAAGTGCAATGTAAGAAAGTGTGGTGAGCAAATCCGCATTAGGATTGGGACTTGGTTTGAAGGAAGCAAAATTCCATTTTGTAATGCTTTAATAGTTGTTTATTATACAAGTGACGAAAGTAGATCATTTTACAACTCGAGTGAAACGTTTACCCACACGAGCGAAGCGAGTGTGGTAATTTCACGAGAGTTGTAAATTCTACTTTCGTCACGAGTGTAATATTAAATTTTTTCTGTAATCGTGTAATACATGATCAGATCTAACCAGAATATGAACAAAAGGTACTTGTGTATTATATCCACCACATTTTAGTTCCACGCTAGAGTGCGGTACTGTTTTAAGTAGTACGATTCATTGCCCGCAAGGGAGGTTATACTTACCTTATAACCTTCTACGGGATTATAATGATAAATAAAAGAAAACACAATTTTTAAAAATAAAACATTTTATTCACATTTAGGCGGGAAATGTGTGGAAATACTGTTCTTCATATCTAAGGACACAACTCCCTCATGTAACTGTTCCAATCAATAGCAGTCTTATTGGAAATTTTGAGTTGTTTTTTGCAAAAATTGACAGATGTCAATTCTTCGCACCAGCAGTAAATGAACTTCAATGCATTACAAAATGGAATTTTACTTCCTTCGAACCAAGTGTCAATCCGAACGCCGACTTGCTCACCACACTTTCTTACATTACACTTCCAAAAAAGACTTTTTTTTCCACTATAAAGTTTCATACAATGTGATTTAGAACGCTTTCTTCTGATAGCCACAATATTCCTCTCATGTAAATATTTAACAGCGTCTTCTTCAGTCATTGGCAAATCCCAAAGAGGCATTTTTAAAGGACTAAGAAACTCTAAACAGCAAACGTAAATAATCAGCAAACGCAACTATGACAAAAGATAACCTCATTAGCCTGGGAGAGCTAGCGTCGCACTTCAGTAGCGCATTCTAGCGTGGAACTAGTGGAACTAAAATGTGGTGGATATAATACACAAGTACCGAACAAAATTAGGATGTTGTGAAGATTATGGTAAGTTTTTGGTAGGTTATAAGCATGGTTGTGAAAGGTTATAAGCATGGTTGTGAAAGGTTATAAGCATAGTTATAAAACAACTAGTGATGATTGTGAAGTAGTGCAGTTATAAACAAGTCCAGGTTGTAAACAAGGAAGGTAATTATTATTATATTTAAATTTTAAAATATATTGATTATTTCCACCAATAATTCATTCACATTTCAATTTATTTTGTTAAAATAAATTCTTACAATGTTAAGAAACATTTAAAAGCATTTAATTTCCAACTTCAAATTATTTTTTAATTTATACTTATTACTAATTAAGAAGGCAATTCACTTTCTTCACTCTATTGCAAAATGTTTCACTTTCTTCACTCATTTCAGTTTAGTAATGTTACCATTATTCAACGATTACAGAAAAAGTTCATTTACTGCTGGTACGAAGAATTAACATCTATCAATTTTTGCAAAAAACAACTCAAAATGTCAAATAAAACTGTTATAGATTGGAACAATTACATGAGGGAATTGTGTCTGTTAGAGATGGAAGTGAAAGTAAAATAAAATGTTTTATTTTTAAAAATTTTGTTTTAATTTATTTGGCATTATAATTCCTTAGAAGGTTATAAGGTAAGTATAACTTCTTTTGCCGGCGAGGAATCTTACTACTTAAAACAGCAACGCACTCTACCGTCGAACTATTGGAACTAAAATGTGGTGGATATAATACACAAGTACCAATGTTTGTTTTATCCTTACAGAACTCGATATTTAAACGATTTATGTAAAAATAAAGATGAAGTTAATGGCTGATATTGGGGTGGGGATTAGAAGGAGGGGAATTTCGAAAATTCCAAAGTATCTCCTTTAATATACGTCGGATCGAAAAAGTGTATAGAACCATGCTAATTAAAAATTCATTTTTTTTAGTTTCCAGCATTCAGTTAACCACCACTCCTACTCATGGCATACTATCATAAGATGTTATATCACGAAGCACTTTATTTTATGAATAAATACTAAATATTGTTCTCATTGAAGTTATAATTTGTTTGATAAAAGCAAATACGATTTGTGATAAAGTCATCAATTGTGGTTTTACTTCTTTACTTGGAAATGTTTGTTTGATTTATACAATCGATGTTTAACCGTTTAATTCAACACTAAAGTTCATTGTCGTTAATGGCTGAAATCGGATCAGGAACAGGAGAATTTAGAGGTGGAAATTTAGAAAACTCTAAACATCTCCATATTATTGTAACGGCAACTCAACTCAATAAACATAACGTTCATTTTTAAGGTTACAAGGTAAGGCGAGCTTCCGGCGACAGTGTTGCCCGACAGGAACTTATAATTGCAATTGGAAATATATATATTTTATTGAAAAGGCATTGGATGAATTAAGCTTGAGCCGGAAGGACCCTATGCTCAGTGTGTTACCGGCAATGTGCGCGTCTAGTAATTACTCTTTATGGAGCCTGTTTTTAAGATGAACGGATTTCTATTGGAATATACTTCAAATATCCTAAAAATGGGACCGGTAGTTAACTATCTTGGCTTTATTTCCTGTTGCTTGTCAGGGGATTGGAGGCATAAGGGTTTGATCTCACATGAGGTATATTAATTCTAGATTTTCTGAATGTCCTTTTAAGTATGCCCACAATGAAGCGCGCGTAACAAATATTTTGCTCGTGTTAGTTTAATCACTTTTGAGACTCCCAAAATATTTGTCCACTAAAATCAAGTCGATTCTTCACATTGACAGTAGGTTGTACTATAACTTCTAAGGTAATAAAACTTGTATGTTTGTTGTCTATGAGGTAGGTTATGCTTTGTCTGCAGGTTATGTTGCAACCTTCTGTTGCTTTTTCTCTCTCGCGCCTGCAGTTACAAAAATGACTAGCAACATTGCGGAACAGAGCTGTCAGTATTAGTTTTCCAGTAAATTATAGTATTTATCGCCCTTTTGGTTAAAATATTCCTACAGTGAATTTGTTTGGTTTTTATTTTAGAAACTTGAAGCTAAATGAGCTTATTGCTTATTTCTTTTTGGAATGTCAATTATGAAAACAATAGGATGTAATTATGTGATATGAATGATCTCATCTCTAGTTTCTTAAATTGGTTTCTCCTTATTAGTAAGTAATTTTCTTGAATAGAATATTTTTGTTCAAGGCCCTATGATGGAGTGTGTCTACATTAAAGAAGAACACACAACTGATGATGAATATCCTCCTTCTTCTCCAGGTAATTTATATTATTCACATTTGTTAGTATAGTATGTACATAATATATCATAAAAAAGAGTTCACAGAAAGATGTTAAATATTCAACTTAAGAAAATAAAACTTTCATGAGACGTTCTTAATCCTTAAGTTGTAGTTCAAGCCTGTTTATGATTCAGGCACTGTTGAATCTACTACTGATGTATTGACATTATGTATGACTGCTGGAAAGTTATGTAGAAGTGTGATGACAGGGTCTGACAATGATGTTTTAACCTATCTGCTAAACTCATGTCCTTAATAATGTTTTTCAATGTCTTCTCCTGCATTTAAACACAATTATATTAATTAATTTCATGGCGGATTAGCTGTTGAACTACTCTCCATTTTCCCTTATGAGAGGTCACATTTTATTGTTTCATATTACTGAGATTCTAATCCCCATATATTACACCATTGTTTTTAGAGAGGGGTTGTTGAATCTGAGCGCTTTCTACGGCGAGTAGAATCATCTAATTCTGTCATTGTCATGTTCTATGTTGGAGCTCTTTGCTGTCATTCTGGTCTGTGTGTTATGCAAACACTCTCCCAAAAAGACTGAATTGCTTGCCTCTCTGATATGTCTCAGAAATCTCTCGTTCTTTTTCCATCAAACATTGGTGCGTACTCAGCTTATACCATTTCCTACGTCAGGCTACTGTATATTTTCAAAATCTACCGAGATTTGTTTTTATTCATCAGTTCACCACAGAACTGCAGAGGCAATAATGGATCTCCTTATACACTTGGAAAAACAATGTTTTCAACCTATCTAACGGACCTGTTTAGTGATTGGAATATTGAGGAATCTGTGCCACTAGGAAGTTTTCCTGCCTCAGAAAAATAGCATAGACTCTGCAAGCTGGGCGAAAGCCATTTTTGAATAATTCCTCATTATCGGAGTTGAGGTTTATTATAAGTCATCCATCGATAGTTTAAAAATATGGCAGAAGAATGGAAAGAAGCAAATATTGCTCCTTTGCATATACATTGAGAAACAAACAGCACCAATATCTAAAAATCAGTCAAGTTGGGGCTGAGTAAACTATGCAGATTTCCCACATCAATTTTAATAATAGATTTACAACTTTTTTCTTATTTCAAAATGTGGATATTTTCTATAATTATTTTTACTGTACTTCATTTGGAAATCGATTGAGTGAGGAAAAAAATAATCAGTATTACTTTACCTTATTTCGTTGGAATGAGCTGTTTTAGAAATGATTTTAGCAGATTTACCTTAAGGGGAATCAGCTATTGAACTTGTTCTGATGATGTGATTTTTTTTAAAATTATAAAATAATTTATTATTATTATTTGTTTATTTGGAGCTTCGCAGCTGTGGCGATGTTGCTCGGGGAAAAAACTGTATAAAATTAAAAATAAAAATCGAATAATTTAGATTTCAGGTCAAATGAAAGGATCTTTAGGTCTCAAACAGCTATATTTATTCTCCTTATTTTAGAATCGCAGAACTTTCGCCCACCTGGGCATTAACAATGCTAAAAACATACAGGATAAAAAAATTTTATCTCACAGCCATTAAGGCAAATCATAATTCTCTTATATACATAGAGTTCTAACAAACCTTATACAATTATTCTTCTCAGTCACTTTTATACTCACTAATGAGTCCACATAATAAAAATCTCCTTTATTTAATTTAGCCTTACCAAGAGGTAATTTGTCAATATCTAATAATCCGATAATATCTAATCTCTTAACAGGTAGGTTCTATAACCTTATTTAGTGCTATGCCATTATTAACTTTGCTCATACATATATAACAATCATAAAATCCTAGACTTTATTAGGCAACTATAAATCCATAAACTTAAAAATTAAAAGTTCAAGTAGTTATTTAAAATTATCACAGCCAAAACATTTAAATCACTTCAGAATAATAACTACACCCCCCCCCCCAAATATCTTTACCTTTATATGCCAGAATTATTTTAATTTTTATAACACTTCCGCATAATCTATATATATATAAAATTGTAACCTCTGTCTGTACATTGATTTTTTTCGCGAAATTTCACGATAACTTTTTGTTTTACATGTCATAGACACCATAACTACATTTTGTTTCTTTCGTGTATGTTTGTTTGTTACCTTTTCACGCATAAACGGCTGAACCGAATTTTATGAAACTTGGTATGTATATTACTACTAACCCAACTTAGACTTTAGGCTATATTAAAATTCTCTGAGGCCAACAGGAGTGGGGGTTATAAGGGAGGCCAGAAATTAAAAATAGTGATATTTCGTTTCCTATTGGGATTTCGGCAAATTTGAACATAACTAAAGTTGTTTATTTTGTAATTTAGAGTAACTTTTGTTATATGCACTTTTGCTGAATACGGAAGTATAAATAAGTTATACGCTAATAACTATAGTGGGAGTCCACAATTTTATTTGGCACAAAAGACTCAACCGAACTAAACCAAACTCGGTATGTGAATTAGCACAAAAGCCTTCCTTATAATAAGCCATACTAACATTTCTAGGGACGGACAGGAGTGGGGGTTATAAGGAAGGCCTGAAATCAATAATAGTGATATTTCGTTTCCTATTGCATTTTCAGCAAATATGCACATAACAAAAGTTGTTTAATTTGTTATTTAGAGAAACTTTTTTTTTATATACACTATCGTCGTATACCGAAGTATAAAGGCGTTATACGCTAAAAATTATAGCGGGAGTCAACAATTTTATTTGGCACAAAAGACTCAACCGAACTAAACCAAACTCGGTATGTGTAATAAAACAAACGCCTTCTTTAGAATAAGCCATACCAACATTTCTAGCGACGGGCAGGAGTGGGGGTTGTAAGGGAGGCCTGAAATTAAAAATAGCGGGATTTCGTTTTCTATTGGTTTTTCTGCAAATATTCACATGACAAAAGTTGTTTAGTTTGTTATTTAAAGTAACTTTTGTTATATTCACTTTTGTTGTATAACAATTTATAAACGAGATATACACTAAAAGCTAAAGCGGGAGTTGGACACCAACGGTTGAATCGATTCCAACAAAACTCAGATTATATAAATTAAAATTGATGTTTACATGGTTATAAGCTATATTAAAATGTTTAGGTTAGAACGGGAGTGGGCGTTATAAGGGAGGCCTGAAATAAAAATTCGTGATATTTCATTTTCTATTCCAAACCAACCACGGGTACTAACCCTAAACACTGAAACGGGGGTATGTCAAAATATTGTGCAAAGTAAAGTCACCGAAAAAATACCATCATCATTCCGGCTCAAATGAATTCCCGGGCGAAGCCGGGTACCTTAGCTAGTAGGTATTTAAATTCCTTGTGTCAGTTTTAAAATTGACCACATTCTCCAGGTTTTGGGAATGTACATTGCTTCCAGAATTGTCCTCTTACTAGACTTTGGTTCTTTGTGTAATACTTTCACCTTATCAAATTGAAAATTGTGTTCCGCAACATTAAGTGCTGCGCCAGGGCAGTTTTATTCTTATTCCTGGCCTTGTTTTTTACGTCATTCAGGCATTCCAACAAAACCTCCTTTAAGTAGTGTCAATATAAATGTTAAAAGTAGATTAATGAGAAATTCTTCAGATAATGACTTGTTTAATAGGTTTTTGAATTTACACACAAAAAATATAGTAATTAAACTTACAGGACTGGTTGTTCCAACAGACGTAATAAATTTTCTATCTTTAAAAATATCTTTGTTATTATAAGTCAGATTGAAAAATCTATTTTTGTTACACTACAACTATTCTTGACTTATACATTTTTTTGTAACTCAGATATAATGCGAGTTATTCATACTTTCTTCTTTTGAGCCTTCAGTAAACCACAATTTCCGCTCATCGGAGTTTTACTTAGAAATGGAGAATTTATAGTATGATGGAATCAGTAGTTTCTCATACCAGCAAATGAGAAGTCTGATTACTTTATACAGCCCTTGTGGGGCAGACCTTTAGTTAGTGTTGGAACTTTCTGTGGGGCTACGCATGTATTAGGTAGTGTTGTAAATCTCCGTTAGAGGCTTCATCTGTAGTGATGATTAATAAATGTTTTGAAGAAGTCTTATAAATGACCTTCTTACACTAGTCATGACATACTATAAGATTTCATTGGTTTATTACTGCATTTATTTTCTTCTTTTATTTTTATGTGAATAGATGACGCTTCATCGATTGGAGATACCCCTCCAACAGAAGAAGAACCTCATCCCAACGTTGATCAGAGTCTCGCTTCCACTTCAGGTATTTGTTTTCATTGAATAATATATCATAATCAGATAATGCAGTGCATATATGAATAAACAGAGTAATTACTTGTAAGTACTTTAAGTTTCATAAAATATTATCTCTTCCATTCACATCATCTTTGTTCTGTTTACTCGAATTTAGGGAGTTTAAATGTATAAATAAAAGAATAATAGCAATAAAAACGTGTCATTTATATTACAATATCTGCTCAACTAGCTGAGTTGTGAATGTATGAAGTAAATTTTTATATTATTTTCTCATTTTACAATAAAATGTTGATAAGTAAAATTGACCAAAACTTGGGGTAGCCCAACTGCTTGAGTGACAATGATTTATTTTATCTAGTTTAGATGTGTATCCTAACATATTTAGGGGGAGGGGACAGATGAGTAAGAGCCAAAGACATAATTTTAAGTGCATTTTATTTTGTTAGAAAATTTCTGCTACTCCAGTTCTATTGATTTCTAAGTTATATATTTTCATTTCATTAGCACTTATTATATATACAACTTCAATAGTGATCGGGTATTTATTTTGATTTTTAAAATATTGATAATGTAAATTTACTCCAACTTTCTGTTCTGTACTGGATGTCTTATCGGCTGTTCTAATTCAGCTGCAACTACAGTTTGTACACTATAAGATCAGCTATAAAATCAGTTTGTGCACTAAATCAATTTTTATTGCTCTTGAGTTAAACTAACCTACAACTTTGGGCATTTTACGGGAGGGGGAGTTCGGTAGTGGTCAGTTCATTCAGTGTTAGCTTCCTTGTGGACAGGATCTAAGAGAGTCATAATTGTTGTCATCCTGAGGGACTGTCAGGTGTAAATAGTTGCAAGACTCCCACTAATTCACAAGCTCCATCACATTAGTGAGCTCTGGTAGCAAACTCGTGAACTAATGTATAAATGAGATGCACACTAAAAACTAATGGGGAGTCAACAATTTTATATGGCACAAAAGATTTAACCGAACTAAATGAAACTTCGTATATGCTTTGGTATTAACACCTCCCTGATTATAAGCTATATTAAAATTTCGAGGTACGAACAGGAGTGGGGGTTATAAGGGAGGTCTGAAATACATAATCGAGATATTTCGTAACCTATTCATATTTTGGCAAACGAGCATACAACAAAAGTCGTTTGTTTTATTATTTAAAGTAACTTTGTTATATGCACTTTTGCAATATAACGAAGTTTGAATGAGGTATACACGAAAAACTATAGAAGGGGTCAACAATGTTATAGAACGCGAAAGACTAAATCGAAATCAACGAAACTCTGTATTTTTGAATATGATAATCTATAATTGAGTAGGTAGTAGACTATCTACATTAGTCTACTAGCTTTTTTCTCCTTGAAAAACACTTATTGAACAGTCCACTAGGAAAGGGGTTGCAACATAGTAGCCCCCTACATTTTGGTCCTAACGGGAAGATCATTATGGTCTCACCAGCGGGATAACATAAATTTTTCATATCCAATTAAGTTTTTTTGGAAAAATTTGAGAGAAGAGAGTAGTTAAAGTTGTAATTTATTTCAATTGAGGCTCAATGAGATACTGCTTGTATGAATTTTTTTTTGTATTTATTACATATATCAATAAATCTTTATTACATTTAAATATTAAATTAATTGAAAAATTATATAATTGTTCAGTTTGTTATAAGAAATCATGGAATGTAGTCTAAGAGACCTCTAATCCTCATAGTGCTCACAGGGGATTACACTAATCCTTGTGTTAGATTGGCCTAGATAGCTCTCTCTCATAGTTCTAATGGCAAGTGAATTTATTATATAATATCACAGTTCAATGTTAGTTAGCTTACTTTACTATGTTCTCTTTGATGATTTTATCTCAGTAGTCATTCAATATAATTTCACTTTACATTATTCCAGAGCTGTATGTCTGTATGTATTAATTATTTACATGTCTTTAATGTTTATTTCAAGTCTGTTTAATTTTATTTTTTTAATTAACTTGAATAATTTGTTCATTGGACTTGTTAGTGTGTTATCTTCCTTTATATATTTATCATGGCTATTACACAAAATATTGAGGACACTCAGCATAGTTCTTTCAGAAATTCTAGCTCATTCACTCTCTTTTATTCAAAAAGATTTTAATCAAATCTTTAATATAGGCAAGCCAGGTAAAGATAATGGAATAGTTGAACATATTTGTTCAATTTAAAAATTGAAGCGGTAATAAAACCGAAACCAGTCCTATCTGTTGACAATTAAGGCCAGCCCCTGAAGAGTGCTGGACTCTATAGGCTATTTGTGAAAACACAATCTGAGAGGGCATCCTTGGGTCCAAAGGGCAGAAGATGAAGAACAGGCTGAGGCGGAGTGAGTAGGAATAGGAGAGTTGAGAGTCTCTCCTGAGTGGCAGTAGAATATTAGTTTTCTTTCTCACACCCTTTTTAGAACATTCAACATGAGTGAGTAAAGAAAGGAGCATCCAGGGGGAGACCCAGGATGGAGGGAGAAAGAGGGAAAACACCTGGACAGCATCACAATTTCAGCAGCCTTGAAGTAATCATTAATCTACTAACATACTAACACATACCTGCCCTGCAATAGTCCATTCCCCAATATCATGTAAATTATCCAATATATTATTATAATAGTAATAACCGTCTTATAAATCAACATGGCCCTCCGGAATCAAATCATACAAAACATTCATGAACCAGCACCTCTTAAAATATTGCAGGCCGTTAGCAGGTAAGGCCGAAGGGCTTGCAAATACAATATTTTTCTATAAGATAATGTACTCCACTGCAGCAGAACCGAGCCATAATTATTTATCAGAATTTAAATCTGCCTAAAGTTTAGCTATCCCCAATAGTTTTGAATATTTATTTCCCCTTAAGAATGATATGAAAAAGAAAAATGAAATAAGTAGTTAATATTTTCTTATCATTCAGATGTATCAAAACTTAACAGATAATTCAAATGTTAGTCAAAATAATACTTCTTGTTGTAATGTGACAGCTCAAAATAGATTACTTCCTAAATTTTTGGGAAACATAACTGAATGGTCAAAATTTAAAAAACTTTCTCACCCATTACACATGACTGTGAAATGCCGGTTACTGAGAAATATCACCATCTCACTACTTACCTCAGTGGAGTGGCTTTACCTCTAATTTCAGGACTCACAATCAATGAGGAAAATTATTCAAAGGCTTGTATTTCCCTTAAGAAGCACTATGACAATAATCGTTTATTGGCTATGGTATACATAGAAAAATTTCTAGATTTTTCCCCTAGTAAGAGTCCTCTTACCTTTCAGAGCTTACAATTATTTTCCCAAGTCACGTTCCAGAACATTGCCGGTATCAAATCTATTCCACTTAGGGATAAAGCTGACCTTGGATTTATGAAAGTAAGACCTACTGGCTCTTTGAAGAGTCTGTTGTTAGTGAGAAATGACCATAATTTCAACAATTATTTTTTCTTATTTATATTTTAGTTGTATTAAACTCTTAAAGTTTTATTTGTTTAGATGGGGAAGGCGTGATGGTCGAATGTCTGTTTGTTGAAGAAGAGCAAGAGTATGTTCCCCCATCTCCAGGTAATATAATCTTCAATAACCTATTCAACTTATTATTATTATTATTGTTCTTTCATGCCTACTCAATAATCAACATTTTTATTAATATTAATTTCATGATGAAAAGGTACTTTTCTGTTCACCTCTCCATTTCAGCTTCATTTAATGAAATTGTTCTGATGACACAATTTTCTTTGATTTCTTCAAATATCAGAATCTACCCTAACTATGATTTGGAAAAAAATGGGTTCCATTCAAATTTATTTATGTACTAGCTAAGGTACCTAATATATTTTAACGAATATATTCTAAATTACTTGTAAATGAAATCATTTTAAATAAAACCTTTTGTTTACTTCATTTAATAGCAATTCAAGGATGTTATGGATTCCTTATTGGATTTTTTTTGTTTTTCAGACTTACGTTAACTTCTTAAAATCATCTCACATTAACGAGCCAATATACCATGGAACTACCTTATGGCAAGCATAAATATTGCAGATAGATACGAGATACAAGGATACATTTTCAATGGGATGTCTTCCATAAATATTCTGTACTTAATAGGCCTTAAATGTCATTTGATCTACACCATATTTGGTATTTAAACATTTCAAATAAAACTAATCAAGTGGTTCAGTGGCTGTAAACGGAGAAGGTGGAGTGCAGATTTCCCACATACTCATATGACGCACTAGGAATCTCATCTCACCATATATACTCTATTTCTAATTAAAAATACAATGAGAAGAAGTGGAGGGTTTACTGAAGACTGAAAACTAGAAAGAACGAATAATTTGTTTAATATTAGAGTTATGAAAAAATGTATATAACATCAATTGTAGAGCATTGATATTTTAACTAGATTGGTTCTATAACATTTTCAATCTGACTCACATCAACATAGATATTTTGAATTGCCTAATCCCCAACCGTGGTCCAATTTCAGCCTTAACGAATATGATCTTTTGTTTTCCATGAAATGATTAAATATCGAGTATGGTACAGATCAAATAAACATTTTCGAGTTAAGAACGTCAACTATTAATTGATTTCATCTATTTGCATGTATCTCATATAAAAAAGGTCTGTTGAAAACGATATTTTTTATGTAAGCATTGAAAAAGAACTTTCATGATATATTGGCTTATTAGTAACATCCAATGATTAAAGGAGGGGGGGGGGTTACTTAATTATGAAAAGTAAGAATGCAAATATTTTTTTTAATATTCAAAATAAAAAAAAAAATTATATACTAACACTATTAGAAAATAAAATTTGCAATAAGATTGGTTCTACTATACAATGATTTGATTCAACGTATAATCTCAGGGATATTTTGAAATTCCACCTTTCCCACTGGCCCGATTTCAGCCGAGTAATGAGCTTGATCTTTACAAATCATTCAAATGTCGAATTTAGTAATAATTGAACAAAAATTCCAACTGTAGAGTGTTAACGGACCTCATTTTCATCATCTATTAGATAGGATGGATATTTGGAAACATTTTTCAAAAATCGTGTCATGAGTACAACCTCAATAGATGACTTCCTCTAAGGGAAGCTTATTGTATTGCAGGTATTGCAACTGATAAGCTCCTGAAACCATCTACTTATTTTACATTTTGAAATTTAATTAATAATGTATTATAGCCAACATTTGGAAATTGACAGATTTATTTAACTTCATTTTTCACGTTAATTTTACATCACTCTATTTCAGGACAGTTGTTTGGAGAAAGCTGAACTTTAAATTTCTGGAATTTCATTATCATTTTGAAAAGTCGATAAATCATTTTTACTATGTTGTTTTAATTTGATGAATTTGTTATTGATCTCCTAACTTGATATATTCTCTTTTCAAAATCACTCTTTCAGAAAAAAAGAGGTAAGGAAGGTAAGCCATTTTCGGTGAGAGTCATGAGTTCCATTCTCACCTGGGCAATAGGAATTTATTTAATTACAAACTCATTAAATAAAGTGTTTTGTCCCACCCTAGATAGTAAAGGGTGGTAACCTATAAATAACCCATCCCAATTAGCCTTAGTAGCACAAATTAAACATTAATAAATAACAACTTTCTATAACCATTATTAAATATATTATTCAAAATTATACAAATGTATGAAATTAATCCTTACAGTGGAAAATATATTTAACATTGTAGATCCATCATTAGTGGATGACGAACACCAAACTGAGGTCGACTATGGGTCATTGGAATCGAGCATCCTCTACAGCAGTGATGGAGCTATGGAGAATTGGACTGGGAGCAGTATGGCAGACACCCAGGGCTTTCCTATAGAAGATCAATATCCCAGAAAACCGTTGAGCAAGAAGCGTATAAGAAGCAAAGTTTACAATTGCCCTCATTGTGATTATAGAACTGTTAGGTCGAGCCATTTGAAAAGGCACGTTATAGCTAAGCACACTAGCGACAGGCCCCTCGGCTGCCCCCATTGCGGGTTCAGCACAGTCCAGTCTAGCTACTTGAAGCGGCATATCATCGCTCAGCACACCAATGAGAAACCGCTCACTTGTCAGTATTGTGACTTCAGCACAGTACACTCGAGCCACTTGAAGCGCCATATAATGGCAAAGCACACAAACGAAAGGCCCCTCACCTGCCCTCATTGCGACTACTGCGCTATTCAGGCTGTCAAACTCAAGAACCACATAATGTCTAAGCATACTCATGACAAGCCTTTCCCGTGTCCCCACTGTAGCTACAGCACTGTGCAATCCGATACGCTCAAGCGTCATATAATGGCTAAACATACCGATGTAAAACCACTCACTTGCCCACATTGTGACTATAGTACAGTTCAGTCGTGCATATTAAAGCGGCATATAGTCGCCAAACATACCAATTACAAGCCGCTCAGCTGCACTCACTGTAGTTATAGCACTGTTGATCCTAGCAATTTAAAGCGCCATATCAGGGCTAGGCATTCGTATGACTAAACCCACTTGCGTGATAAAAATTCCTAAAATATCCTCTGTATCTCAAAATATGCAGAAAACAAAATAATTTCTGCACTTGAGTGTTAGACATTCTGGCTCCCAGTGTTAGCCAGTCCTTCTATTGAGAAGGAAAGAAATTTATGGGTATGTCTGTAATTGCGGTTTATCAGCATTAATGATGGGATCGACTTAAAATTCTGCATCGAGCAGTCGATTGTTAGTGTGTAATTTTAGGTAGAGTTTTTATGACTGCAAGTGAATTAAACTTGTTTGCACCTAAGAAATGTTGGAGATTGCTCCAAACTTGTTCTTGAGAAATAATGGTAATATAACTGTGAAATTTGGGCAAACTATGCTACTGAATGACCCTAAATCACATGTGATCTTAAGAGTTCAGTTGTGATGAACTGACTACTCGAATTAAGCTGAGTTTTACTAAATAAATTGTCGAACTCTGTTAAACATACATTGATGTTGTTATCCAAAGCTCATTGTCACAAAGAATGCCAATGTATGTTTGTGTTATTCGTGCATAATGAAAGAGCTTTAAACTAAAGAATAAGCAAGAAATGCTAGGAAAATGGATTATTAGATTATGATTTTAAGTGTATTTTACTTGCTCTAATGAAGCCCTTTTCGTTTCTGAATCAAGGGATGAAGGAACTCACATTGATCTCTGGTCTCCATATTAATTTTTATTCGAATTGTGCTACATAGTCAATGTATTGGCAAATATGTCATTTTCAAATATGTAAATTAAAATCTTTTACTGAGAATATCATTG